>VACF01000447.1:0-72261 GCA_006891605.1 Pleurozium schreberi | reverse complement strand
TTGGGTTCTTCGCATTTCGGCAGATTTCGGCAGATTTCGCCGTTCTGGGTTCGGTTAGTTTTGCGTTTGTGATTTTTGGATTTCGACGGTTGGATGTAGTGTATGTAGGTGAGAGCTTTGAGGCAACATGTTGCGACCCTGGAAAGCTTTGCGCAATGGCGGTTTTGGCAAGAATCGACTTGAATTCCGACGTAGCTTGGCTATCGGACCTCACGAATCGAAGCGCGCTCGCCATTACGAAGGCAAAGGGGGTGCTGAGAACGGAACACTTTCGGGGAACGAGGTTCACGGAGTCCACGTCTTCCAGTGCCGGGTAAGCAAGCAACCGTTTCTTACTTGCTGCTCCACCAATCTGCTACATTCGTTGGAACTCTACTAGTGGAGAATATTCCCTTGAATCCCCTGTTTTCGTGGTTTCTTTGCGATGGAATTCTGGCATTGCAGAAATGGGTCCTGTTCTTGGTCGCAGTGCCAAGCCAACGGGTTGCTTTTGTGGTCTTTTGTTGGTGTCTGCTGTGCTGAATCTTTCCGTGGCGATAGTAACGTAAAGGCTCCATTCACCATACAGTACGTTAGATGCTCCATTGACCATATAGGTGAGCTTTGATTTGTGCTCATTGTGAAAAATTCTTATAATCTATTGACATTTGTATTTTTGCAATTTTCTATACCTTAACACAAAATAGATGGTTCAATGTTTCTAGATTGTTGTAGGGAAAGGTTCGAAGTTCACCTTTATGGTGAATGGAACTGCTCCCTTTCTGTACGGTGAATGGAGACTTTACATTATTTTAATTGTAAGAGATTCGCCCTGATTTGAATTCGTCAGAGATTGTTCTTTAGGTGTTTGGTAATATTCTTGTGGTTTATTCTTGCGTGATGATGTAATATCTGGGGTGTCTGGGATAACATTCCAGAGGTGTGACGGTCCCGTCCTTTTTATTTTAGCTGCATTGTGGTTGACTCTAACTTCAGTTGACTGAGTGTTTTCTATCGCTTTCTTTGTTGAACGCAAGTTGTGAGAGGATTTGTGCCAACGAAAGTGAAGATTTTCAAGAATTGAAGGATCTGAAAAAAACTTGATTCTTCCTTGAACGAGCAGTTGAGTGCTAGTTATATCGAGGGATGACATTCTGACTTTGGTTAAAACATGTTATTTGCTTGTTTCAGGACCAGCTTGGGATCATTGCGGGAATTTCAAAGTGTATTGCATCGCGTGGTGCAAATATCCTTAATGTAGATCTCTACATTGACTTTGATGGAGRGAAACAGTCTCCAGTCTTCTATGCRCGAAGGTAATGAAAGTCCCTTGGCCCCATGAGTTCCAATCTTGCGGATTCTAAGAACCTGGAAAAGTATGCAACAAATTTTAGGGATTTGTTTCTTATGTTTTGTTCTTTTGTATGCTTGGCTGAGTGCATTTGAGAGGGTAATTTTGCTTCCTTCCGTTCGTAAAAGACAAGATTAACGGGAACACAAATGTTCTATGACTTGAATGTGCGCAGTGAGTTCGCATTCAATCCATTGCAGTGGCCTCGTGCTGTCATGGACGAGGACTTTGGTCAGCTTTCTCACCACTTTCAGGCTGAGAAATCAATAGTGCGAGTGATGGGGAGCGATCCGGACTTGAAGTTGGCAGTGCTCGTATCGTGGCAGGTATCCAGAACATTGAAGACCGTTAAATTTCCTTAATTCCTGTATGCCATTCAAAAGGGACTGAAGCTCAGAATGTCAGGGTGTTGAACTTGGTGTGTAGGATCATTGCTTGATCGATTTGTTGCACCGATGGCAAGAAGGGGAGCTGCCGGTCAATCTAGGCTGTGTTATCAGGTGGGTTAACCTCTTCCTGTACATGATTTTCGTTTCAACTGTTCATATATTTTCGGGGGTTTTCCCCCTTGAATAATGTACAACCTACAAATTTGGGACACGAGTAGTATAGAGAACGCACGGTGCAGACCCAATGGTCTATTTGTTATCGAAGGTGGAAAAGTCCTATCCAAGGTATAGAGGACCCTAATGTATTTGTAAAGACTAAATGCTTTTCGATATGAACTCCAAGGAGACCTGTTTTTRATAAATTCTTGACCCTAAGCGTGGCATTTATACTGCCTACTGACCATTCTAGCCTTATCACGAACCCTACTCACCTACCTCTGTAGTACAAACCAGACAAAATATTAACGCTTGTTTGACTTTCTTTTCAGTTTTATTTTGTCTTATAGATCGTTAGGACTAGATTAGAGCAAAACTTTTTTTAGTGACAAGGACATGGCAGATAGCAATTTGACGGTATCTTTCCCGTGGAGTCATTCAATGTTTGCATTACTGATGAATATCCTCTTTTCAGATCTAAAATTGGCATGAGATGACTAAGACACCCTCGTGTGGGTGTTATTTTGCAGCAATCACAACCGAGGGTCAAACACCCATGTGTTACGATTTCTGGAGAGGCACGGAATACCATATCATTATCTTCCCACAAGTAGAGGACATAAGCGTGAAGAGGAGATTCTGGAGTTGGTCGCAGACACTGATTTTCTAGTTCTTGCTCGCTATATGCAGGTAATAAACCTGTTACTTTTTCGCAAGCTTTTTTGATTCTGTATTTCCTAGAAATGGACTTCTATGCTTTCGTTTTGTGGCTCGTTTTCTTTGTCCAAGGCATTGGCTAATGAGCCGGTTGTGAGGTGCCCCAAGTGGCATACCACTGGTAGATGATCTGCCCCCACTCCAGAGGTAGTCTAGAAAACCTAGCCACATMAATTCTTGCCTATTGTAACAYCATTTAACCCCTTCTGGACCAGTATTGTAAGTATTGGATGAWGAATGAATTTGAACATGTCCCTTGCGSACAAAGAYTYTTSTTTTTTTCCAATTTTWAAAATGTTTCTTGTGTTTGTTTTATAGCTTTTTTTACAGCTCAGATTCTGAAAGCTCCTATTTGCAAATATTCTATATAACAATCCAAAAAAGYATCAAGTATATTTAACCTCAGWTACTAGCTTGRTAAGTTTTTCAACGTGAGGTTTTTTATAAAAATGACTTAAAATAGATAAGCAAGACAATATTCTTATAAGTTGATCATAATTAGAACTTCAGRTTTCAAACTTATAACAGCGTWATTTTAAATATCACTAAGATTCAATCCTKAATCAATCCTCGAAAGTAATTGAATTTTTTTTAATAAATTCATTGATAAATATTGGCTAGTGCATATTGGTTAGGTAGATCTACTCGCTTGGATATGATCTACCCATCATAGTTTACAACTGTTGTGTGAAGTCATCACTCAATTATTCCTCTAAGTTGCGCTGTATATCGCATCTTCACATTTTGGAAGTTCAGAATACCTGAAGGTCCAAATTTAAGGGGTTTTTATCGGTTTCTACTGTTAATTCTACAAATCATCACACGGTTAAGTTTCCTCTGTTTGTTTGTTTGTTTTTAAACTCTTTTCTCTCTTTGCCTCTCGTACACGTTTTCTTCTCTCAGTTTTTAATAAACTTCGGTAGTTAAAGTGCCTGGATGCCTGGATGGGGTTCGCTCTTGTATTTTTCAGGCATCACCTAATAATCCTCCTTGTACGACAAGTTTGTAAGTGTTTGCTTGCTGAATGTATTCCAACGTGCTTTCCTACTTCAGGTGTTTCAGAGATCATAAAYTGTTTTTCTGGTTTCTTCTTTCTTTGAACAGGTGCTCTCACCATCGTTTCTCAGAGGTTATAAGAAGGACATTATCAACATCCATCATGGACTCTTACCTTCATTTAAAGGAGCAAACCCGTACAGACAGGTTTGTTGCATCGTCTGGCTGAGAGTCTCCTGCGGACGGAGCACAATTTCTCAAGGAAATTGGAGTGCCGTTTCTTCTCCCACGCATATGAAGAAACGGCATTCCTGAGAGAGAATTCTTGAGAAATTTGCAGATGGTTGGCTGCGCTTGATCTACGGAGCTCACTTCCAGTGTGACAGGTGACTGTTTCTTCGAGGATTGCTCCAAACATAAAAAAAGGGCAATTCACACCTTCTCCACCAACACAGGCTTCCTACTTGTTCCTCTTTTCTCTGCTACATTTCTCCAACTTCAACGAAATTTGATTCTCGGAGGAGGTGTGACTACCCCTATTGATATGGGACTTCAATTGAGTAGCATGTCGGAGACCAGAGTTCCATTCTCAAGGGACACATAAGTCTTGATCTGATRTGCGGGTTCCTGCGAAATCTCCACAAAWCGTGCTCCTCGTTTCCATGTACCGTAACCCCCATAGCCGGTGTGTCGAGCGAAGCAGAGGTGCAAATGTTGGTAAGGACAACACCAGTCCAGTCCATGATTGTGTCCTACAAAGACGGCCTGCACTTGAAACATGAAGAGGAATGTTTATGCATTTGGCACTGGATCTCAAACACTTCAAAGAAGTAAAAAGAGTTCCTCACAGCACAAGGCAGGAAGTTTAGGATCAGAAATTAGAAACAGAGAGGATTGGAAGTGATGTTATTAATATGGAACAGCTTCAAGAAACGCTCAATAGTCCACAGATTGATTGATTGATTTCGGAGCACCTTCACTGAATTGCGGCTTGCAAGAACATTCATKATGCCCCACTCGGTCTCCTGTGGGGCGATGCTCTCGTCATTTATAGACCCMACACAAGGAGCTTCAATTGGTTGATTCGCTTCTGGACCCGCCTTTGTATATGCTATGCTTGGTATATGCCAAAACACAAGCTCTGGAATGCTGGAAATTAAGCAATCAAAGGTCAGTCAATGTTCAAACAAACAGTGGAAAGGTAAGCAAGAAGCTATGCTAGGATACAAACAGCAACAAAGTACTAACACAATGGGGTCTAGAGACGCTGGAAGAAATAATGAAACTATTCTAAACRGTGTATCAATAATTAGACTATTCCAGGAACTTGAAAAAACAGCRTCATACAGAGAATCTWGCTTASGATTCATCACAAGGTTGYCCTRTGTCACAGCGATCGTACAAGRACCTCCCCGTGATACATAGGGAGATCATAGGGAGGACGTKCCCCATGAATGATGGGGGAAGAGTTTCCYAACGATGTTGTTTAAAAGTTTKAAAAAAATACCAAAACCCCTGTTTCTTACATCTATAGGGTAAGAATGCATACGATGCASCAGGGTTGATCATCRAAGCSGCGGTTTTAAACCAAGCARCTTGATCCGCAGAAATAAACTCTKCCATTGAGCCACCGCCAGAGTCCARGAAATACATGATTGCAACAGCTTCTGTGCCATCAGGAGAAAGAATTGGGATGACAAAGTTGGAAACACTMGGCCATAATGTCTTCGGCCCTGCTGTTGATAATGAGGATGGCAATCTCGTGTCAAAGTCCATCAGTTCTGCTCTTGATGTTGTTTCAATTGGTGCATCAGGCCCCACMCCTGCCAGTACGATTTCCCAAAACKTCGTGAGTTGAAATCATTCACTTGTGGAGCAATTTTCACATTTAGAAGCAATCGCTAGTTAGATGCAATCACAAGGTCCTGACAGCTCATGCTAATGTAAAAGTAAACCCCTAGTACATTGTAGCTAAATGAAAATATCAAGATCCTTCTAGAGTGAACAAGATGCCTATGTCAGTCGCAAGTACTTTCAATAATGAATRTGGCATAAGAYCTTAAATGATAYGTTTAACTTGAAGYTTAAAMGTCKGTTCATATCAAATGTTTTCTTCTAGCTACCAAAAGCAGGCATCACCCTCTTAATTTTACTTWCTAGGTAGGYTACGCCTGCTTTCACCAGCTAAAGMAAAACAAAGCACTGGATCATCTTGGTCGCCTAAAATCTAGRATCACTAAATCAAGTGGAAYCAAGCGTCTCTCGGGCATGCCTGAATGCGGATCCCATTCAAAGGTTGCGTCGTCGTGGTTGCCAAAAACTGAAGCAAAGGGAATTTCGCGATCCACTGCTGGCCCCACGGCTTGTTGCCAATGCAGAGTTGCATCATGGTAAGGAAGGTTGTTTGCTGTTATCACATCGCCAAGGTACATGACAAAGTCTGCAAAACAAAGAATTTAGGTCGAGGACCCAACAATCGTTAGAAACCTGATCCCTTGTGTTATACTGAACTCTGTTAATGACAGCATCTCATATCTTCAAATATATTAGGTTGGCCTTTCATTAGCAAGCTCGGTGTAAGCATGAATGGCTAAATTTCTATGGCCACTCATCTTTGAATGGTTAATGGACTTATCCATTGTCCGATTGCWTAAGAAACCACCATACATGGAATGCAAAATTTGACCTCAAAAAATTTGGCTCTCTTAGTACCCATAATGATCTCTCCAGGGTTTCTATAAGGATCTCCCAAAGAAAGCACACGACTACATATAGGTTAAAATGCTATAAGCTGGACGCAAAATGTGTCATTTAATGTGGGATCCAAGATGAACAGTCTCTTTGATATATATCATCCTCACAAAGTGTTTTGATTTATCCCTCTATCCCTTACCTGACGCCCATAAAGCAGTGAGAAGAAACATGTCTAACGGGACCATGTGCAAAATCCCCAAAAGAAATGAAACACTCGAAATTGAAGTTCAAAATTCCACGAGATTTCCAACCTTATCACCTGGCAAGTGGTGGTCCAGCAGGAAGGACTGTACAGCCGTGGACTTGACATCTTGCTGAGGTCCCCAMGCCTCCCAAGCATTTTCACCGTAATGCAGATCAGCGAAGATKGCAATCTTGAACGACGACGAATTCGCTTTGAAACGAACACCAATTCCCGGTGACACCATCTCAGATATTGCGGTAAGATCTCCCATCGACATATCCACCACAGAAGCTAACAAAACCCAAACCCTAATCCACATTGCCTTGTGACAATACATTTCCACAATCATTTCCAAGTTTTCAACAAGGATGTTTCTAAGCTTGGATTTCAAAAAAGTCAAGGATGAGCCAATGTCTTTCTGTCCTTCACTGATTCAATAACATGGATCATTATAAATTCTACAAGCTTGATAATCTCTAAAAAGTTTGAGTGAAGCCATATCACAGCCAAAGTATTGGAATTCATGCATGTTCTAAACAGTCTACGTTAGGACATCAAGAGTTCACAAGTGATCAAGGGAGGCACCAAGGTTGGCACTATTAAGGCAAGCATGCTATTACATGCAATTGGAATTTTGAAGTAGCGATCATAGAGAATAATGAAGAGCAATGATGGCAAAGTGGTGCTCTTAACCCCTAAAGGACCAAGAATCCCCTCGTGGAACTTTGAGGAGTCTTGGCAAGTACCTGTGATCTCAATATTTGATGAATTTTTTTTGAAACTTACTTATTAGATAGAAAAACTTATTATCTTCATGGAAATATAATTTTTATTTCAATCAGTGCCCGAGAGCGAAAGTTATGCCATCTTAAGCATAATTACATGTCGGCAAGCAAAAAAAAATCCGAAAAACTTGAAATTAGATTTAAGTTTTTTTTTTATAAATCTTATTTCGGTCTACATGTGAAGTTCTTATTCATTCCATTTGGATTAGTAACATGAGAGTTATGAACAATCTTGTTTTTCAGGCAATTTGAGCATCTTCTTGAAAAAATGATTTGTAGGATTCATTATTTCATTTCCAAATGTAATTTTCACAATTTTACAAAAAAATTGTTTTATAAGGTTAAGGTTTTTGGGTGGAACAATCTCACCGTTTGGGATTATTGAGTTTCAATTCCCCCTAGGGCTATTAACAATTTAGTTATTTTTTCAATCACACCCACTTCTACTTGATAATTTTTTAAAGAATGAAAAGCGAATTTTTATTCCATTGTATGAGATGTGAGGGCAATGGAAGGTCGTTTCAACCTTGTTCCCTTGTTGTTCCCAATGCAGTAAGGGAACTTACAGTTGATTGTTGTCAAGGTTCCAATTACTAAAAATTAAAAATTAAAAAACAATTAAAAAATGACGTGGCAAACTCTCGGCCACGTCACAACACTGATGCAACAAGGTTTTCTACGTTCCTGTAGTCCAGGAACTTGCAGTCTTTTGGAGGCCTCAAATCTCATGTAATGTTCAAAAAAATTACCCTAGACTTTCAACTCCATTCTTCAACACAAAATGTTTTTAATTCAATGTCCATAGTACAAAAAAAATCCACAAATGGCAGTGAAAGGCATTTAAAATTGCAGGCCACTGCTCAAGGAAACTTGATTTTTCAACTTGGAATGCTAATATCTTTTAGTCCGTACAGTCAAAATTCATAAAATCTTTACTTCATGATTTTAGACACGTAAAGTAAAATATTCTATCATTAGAATTTTTTTTGTAAAGTTCTTTTTTATTTTCTTTGCATGAACGCAACAAAAATGGTAGTTTTGAGTGGTTTAGGAGAGAAAAATGGCCTTGGTCCTTCAGGATTAATCTATTGAGGATTGTGGTCAATTATGGAGGTGGGCAAGACATTTTGTGATCCCATAGAGTAAATGGAAAAAAATAGAGAAAKAATKATGCATTMTAGAGATTTGACTATACATTTGGAATTGGCGTGAATGTTCGGTGTTGCGTAGTAATTTTAGGGCAATTGAAGGTTCCCTTACTGGATACTATAATGCATCTTTTTGCTCATATATGCTTAGGTGTGCATGCATTTAGATGAGATATGTTTTGGAGCGTMTTCTTTATGGAGAGTTATTTTTGGTTTCTTACAGGACCACATGTCACATCTTTAAGAGTCATGATGGCKAGTAGCTCATTTACACATTACATGGAACRCCAAGTTGGAGTCCCAACMCCCAACTTATCCATATGCAAAAGCCAACACAAAATTCAATTGAATMTTGATAGTTGGCTTAAGGTGCAAAGAATGCAACAACAGAGATAGTCATACTTACCGAAATTCTACACCTCAACTTACTAAACTCAATTCAAAAAGGCTAAAACCATGAATTGATAAAGCTTCTAGTGCAAAATTGAAAACCTCAAGTCACCTACATAGCCTAGTTCTAACAAAACCGAAAACAAAACTTTYACAATTAGGATGATCTTAGCAATGGCTTATAGAACTTGTTTATAGAATTCACTATGAGTAACTTTAGACATCCTAGTGTATCATTCTTACATCTAGAAATCAATGTTTCGTAGCACGAGATATTTATTGTTGATCACCATGCTGTCCATGTTGCTTCGGAGGCCCTTGGCGGCCAAACAGGCTTCCCAGATGACGAGGACAGGACTGGCAGATTTCGTTGAGGCTGGACGGATTTCTAGGATTAGGATTTAGGGTTTTAGGTCTTGAGTTGTTGATGCGCGAGAATTGTGTTCAAGAGAGTGAGGACTTTGGAGTGGTACTCATTCTTGGATCGAGGGGACTGCGCGTTCCTTCAACCAAGATTTTAACTTTTCTGCAAGAAAGGGGTGGAATTTATTAAGTCGATGATTTGGCTTGTAAATTTTTGTTCCTGAAATTTCGTTTCGTCGAGCAAAGCGTAAGCTTATTGATTGTGTGAACTTTGAGTAGCATCGTTGAAGTGCGCTTCTTGTTGTTCGAGAAAAATGGAGCAAGCAAGTACTAGTAGTGTGGAGAAAGAGTCTAAGGTTGTGGATGCTGAAGAGAAGGCAGGGCTTGCTATGGCTACCGGAAAGCTGAAAGTTGTGAGGGTGAAGCGGAAGCGAGAGCTGGCGCCCATTGAAAATCTTTGTAAGCCTGTGATCCTAAACCCTCATCCCTAAACCCTAGTTTTTCTTGGCTTTTGATAAGAGGTTAGAGATGCGCCCATAAAATGCTTTCCTCCGCAGCAGCTACGTTTTTGGATTGTGAGTTCGCAAAATGTGCAAAATTTGACCGTAATGTCGTTTTGGTGAGCAGGGCTGGAGGTCAGCGATCCTCCCAGTAAGCGACATGAACCGGATGTCAGCAGCCTGAATTTATCATCTGAATCAACCTCTCTGCCTCCTACAAGTATGTACACTTTCCGTTCTGTTTTTCTAAAGGGGGTTTAACCCTTACATCTCTTGCAAAGTATTGAATTCATGATTTTATTTTAGAAGTGAGAACCTAAACCCTAAAGGATTAAGAAGCCCAAATTGTTTTTCCTTTTTTTTTGCAGGTTTGAGTAGGTCACACCAGTAGTTTCTTTGTCCAAGTTTTGTTATGTTTTTTTAGCAGCACTTGGAATGCTTTTCGTTGCTTCTGCTGAAATAAAATTAGACCCCATCTGATTTGTGTTTTTCGCATAATGATCAATGGAATCGATCATTTTAAAATTAAAAATTCCTTGGACTCTTACGGGGTTCATCGTCCCTGTGCGTGTGCTCTGCTCGACTTGAGACCTGAATKATAACCTTTTGCATGCACCAGATTTAGACAAAACCACTCCGTCAAAATTGCTCTTCCGAAGATTAGAAACTGTTAGTCCCTCGAGCAAGAAGACGGAGGCGTCACTATATGAGTCCGTCTTGCAGAAGGTCAATGAAAGGAAGCACGCATATGAGAATCGGAAGGATCAACAAGAGAGTCGRGCGAAAAGCAAGGTCCAGGAGAAGCAGGGACATTTACTTGCTGCTGCTAAGGACCAACATGAGGCTCTTGCAAAGAAAGCTCGCTTTGAACAAGTCTGGAAAAGTCGAAGAGATCCTGCAAAAGCTTCTGCTGAAGGTGCTGAGATTGCCCCCGTGAGTGAGCTTTTCCAACTCTATGATGTGGTCAGAGTGGACGAAGAATCACCTGACGTCCTGGAAAAGCGAGAAAAGGCTAAAAGGTATGTTGACTACCAATTCATCTCAATGCTTGAAGCATATTGATTACCTATTAGTGTTGAAGTTCTRTTTTAAAACCTTTTTGCAAGGATTGAGATACGACGTGTGACTGTTGTGAAATAGGGAAGCCGAGCTCGCACAATCAGTTCTACTTCGCGAATACTTGCCTTTATTGCGGGATTGCTTACCTGAAGCAGCAGCAGATCTTGAACAAGACCTAGCGTCCCAAGATGTTGCAATGAAAATAGGTTGAACTAACATTAAGTACTTAACGCTATCAAGTACCTCTATTCTCATTTTATTTGCTTACGTGTTGAAATTCACAACGGTTGTGTGTTCTCCATGTGGTKTCACTGTTTGTTGTGGAGAGTTTTATGTCATRCAGAGCAACAACAATWTATAAWCATCTCGAGATTTATTGAGGAAACTATCTCGAGTTCGTATTATCCTCGGGGCACATCAAGGCACTGACATCAAGTGAATCTGGTGTGTGCAGGCGACTATGTGTATGATGTWTACGCAATGGATGAGGGGTTCAGTGATCAAGAGGGCGGTGAAGAGGAGTCTTACCCTACGTAAGTACCAGACYATGAGCGTCACGGTTCTTTCTCTACGAGTATATTTGAGCATGCTTTCTGTTTTAAGCACATGTGGATCATATTATTTTGCCTCCTAGTAATCTAGTCATGCTGACACGCTAGATTGAGAGGTTTACGTTACCTTGTATAAGCACCTCTCCAGGCTTGGATTATACCCGGATGACAGAAATGTAGGACTGTAGGAAGAGAGCAAAGGATTGATTTTTTTTTGGGTTGATTTATGTTGTACAGTGTAAAAATAGTAGAAACCGAAGACTTCGACTTGGGAGAGCCTGCTGAATCAGATTATGATAGCCAGGATTCTAATGGTAAGCTTTTGAGAAGTTTATGCGGATAGCTTGACAAAGTTMGAGCTGATATGATGTYTTTAGTAYACTGYCTAACTTGTTCAGAAACATTTGAGTTGCGCTCTCATCTCTCCATTTCGGGGAATTTTACAATGCAGATGAAAACAATCCTTTGAATGACTACCCTGATGAAGACGACTTTGGGGAGTTCGGAGATGAGAAGAGTGGTAGCAATGATAGTGACCACGACTCGGGGGATTTCAATCCTGATTTTTCAGATGACGAGGARTTCGACAAAGTTGCGTACGACAATGAACAACAATTGCGTTGGAGCCGTCGTCTTTGACAGCTTTCTGTTCGAGTTTTCTTCATACTCATCGCTGCATAGAATGCGCACTGGAAASTTGAGCAGTGTGAGCAATGTGCTTTCATGAAATTTAGTTTGGGAAAGTAGATTCATTGCACAGCATATGACAAACATGACTGGATCACTCTCATATGCATAGCTGCTACTGACTGGCAGTATTTGGAACTTATCTGAATTGATAAGTGCAGAACTTGATGCACAGCAGTGACTGCCCAAAGCTAACAATRTTGTACTGTACTGTACAGTTCACGTACGGGGGCCAGATCGGTACATTACGGTAGTGCTTGTACAACTCTATTTCTTGCTTGTTCTTGACATTATCTATTTTCCCCCGCGTCACGTGCGGCGTCTCTCTTCCATTTCATTCGCAGCACCACATAGCACGCTACCACGAACACCCAATACAAAATGTACGCCGACACCGTCCCAACACTCCCTTCCTCTCGCCACCCCACAATGGCGTTCAAAATCTTCCAAATGCCGTCCTCCTCATAGTGACAGCAATTGAGCTGCCACAAGAGATGTTCGTTGTGGGTGTACTCCTCAAACTCATACACWGAGCCCGCGAAAAGGCCCGCCGCGATGACGAACAGCAACACCGTGGAGACTAGCAAAAACCACTTGAAGCCCACATGGCTTCCGCCTTTGTACATGAGGTAGCCGGCCAGAATGCCGCAGAGCGCGCCCACGACGGCCGGGATGGGGATGGCGGTTCCAGAGCCATTGAGTCCCACGCCGCCCAAGAACACCACGGCCTCCACCCCTTCACGCACCACAATACTAAATGGAATTAGAAAGAGAGCGTACTTACTTCGCCGGCTTTGAACTTCSGCGCTCTGGCTCAGCGTGTCGATGGTGACCTTCGTCAGCTTCTTCTCCCACTTATCGCGCCATGTATCGACACGGATCATGGAGAAGCCCATGATGGTGATCAGCACGACCGCGATGAGGCCGAGAATACCCTCCCACAGAGGCTCCGAGTTTGTCCATGCCGCCTTCGCGACGGTGTAGTACAAGGAAATGAAGATGGCGGCGACCATCATGGACACCACTACGCCGGTCACGACCCCCACCCACACGTGCTTCTTCATGCGACGGCGCTGGGCTCGCTCCGTGACGATGCTGTCCAGCAATACCATCATCACGGAGAGAATGATGGCGGCTTCCAGCGTCTCCCGAAACAGGATGAAAAACGCCGGAACGCTAAAGAGTTGCACCATTGTGACGTACRACTCAAATTGGAATTGAAGCCAATTCAACTCTCACCTGCAGAGATCGATCGAATCAAGGCGTTCGTCAATTCCCAACATAGCAAATGCAACCAATCCTGAATTACGCATACTAGCTCATCACTTCATCACCACGAAATAATCGAAATCGGCAAGCTGGGTTCTTCGCCTTCCAGTTGAATTTCAGAGCCGTACTGCAGACCAAGTGTCCCACTACGAGTACGTCCAGTAGTGTTGCATGTCCCGCCCGTACGTTGGGTTGATAGAACTGAGGTAGTTGTAGTCGCGGCAAAGGGGGAGTCCAAAAGGGGCTCGTGAGTGGGATTTTCGTGTGCTTACCTGAAGGGATGAGTGATGCGAGATGCGGAGGTCGGAGCTTGTGGCGTTGCGAGCGAATGAGGAGCCGCAAAGGATGTGTCGGGAGATCTCGGGAAGGCYGGAACTGGTGACGCTGGTACGCCAACAAAGGAAGGGCGCGTGCTCGCAATGGTGCGGCGCGTGCTTGTTGTATGGAGAACGCGAGGCGAAACCCTGTCGGGTGCCGGTTTCGGGTCTTCTCGCCCGGTTACATCTCCATGAGAGGCCAAGCTCTCTCGTTCTGCAACGAAAACGCACATTGATTCACTCCTTAGGAACAGATTGGAATTCTATAGTACTTTGTCTTCCAATGAGTATTTTTGGAATTCTTAAAACTAGTAATTCCCACGGTATCAAAATAGACAATTTTTACGGTCACCAGTCGGTCCTTTAAGGGTTGAAACTCCTATCAACAACGAATACAAAGCTCAAACTCCAACGAACAAAATCATATCCAACTTAAACTCCTATAATACACAAAATAATACGCAAAATAATACACAGCTTAAATTCCTATATACAAAAGCATACATAGTTTAAATAATCAAACTAAAGTCATGCATGCAAAGCACCAAACCATTGGGAGGAGAGGAAAATCCAAAGGAGACACTTCTTCAACTCAAGCTCAATTTGATAGAGAATTAGAGATGAATATCAATTTTGAAAAGAGCTCCTAGGGTTTCATTTCTACTTTCACTTCTTCTTTCACTTCAACTTGAGTGTGTAGTCTTTGATTCTCTCTTGAACCATTCATCAAAGTAATAGTCCTACTTGTGTTTAGAAGCAGTTGAAGTTCTAGTGCATCTTTTGTCCACACCAAGATGTCTATCTCCACCTCAAAGATCATTTACTTGGAGTTCTGTTGTTGTCTCACTTCAAACATTAGATAACTAAACAAAAGTGCATTATCTAATTGTTTAGTTATCTAATTATCTAATTATGGACAATCCATAGTTCAAAATTAATATCGCACCAACATGTGAATGATGAAATTATGATACATGCACAGTCCAAATGTGGACTTTTGAATTGAAATGGATCAAAATTATCATTTTGGATCAAATATAAAAAAAAATAATAAATATAGACAAGTATTGGCTGCTAGCCAATACATTTTCAATTACAAAGAATGTTTATAATTTGTGGATTAGTCCATAACTAGTTAAGYAGGTCTTCTATGGCTTTGCCTTGGATGAAAGTGGAAGCTCAAGCAATAATATGACCTAGGGACAACAAACAAGCAACTTGTTCTTCATAGAAAAAACATGTAATATAGACGGACTATCATAAGGGCAATTATAAGGGCATATCTAAACATGTAATATTAGATATGCCCTTATAATTGCCCTCAAAGGTTATTTCATATTTTGTCTTACTCAAATTTCATTAGATTTCTATATCAACACAACCATTTCAAAATTTTGATATTTTCCACATTGTTAATTTATGTTTAAAATTGAACCTCATCTTTTCATACTTAAAAACATCAAATTGAATTTTATATGATTTTTAATAGAAATTTCTTTGTAAAAATCATAAAAATTACAAAATTGTTTTATATATTATGAATTTGATTATGAAAAAATGAAAACAATGGTGACAAAAATCATGGTGTAATTGATGTATTCCAAAGTTCACACCGAAAGAAATCCGATAGAAAAAGTTTAAAAGCTTTCAAAATGCAATTTCCAAATAGTCACAAAAATTACAATATAACAATTTTGAAAAAATTTAAAATAAAGTGAAAAGTAGATTAACGGAAATACATTTTCTTAGATAAGCTTTAAAACATTTAAAATCAAGTATTATTTGAAAATTCAAGATTTGACTTTGAAAATGCCCTTGGGGCTTGCATTGAAGTTTTAACCTTCCTTATCGTCCAAGGTCCAACCATGGTTAAAAGCATCCTCCCTTTGCAAGTGTTGAAAGTCTAAATTTCAATCAGTTATGAAGATCTCAACCATAAAATATTGCAGTGTGCATGTTGTAGATGGTGTAGAAAAACTTTGGGGTCATTTGACCGTATAGGTTGAAAGATTATAATGTGTTAATGTTGAAAAAAGATGCTAAAATTTTCTTAAAAACACATTTGGAGAATTAGAGGTGAAATTTGATTTCTAAACCAACTCAAATGAAAAAAATGCGAACTACAAAGTGATTCAAAACCAAAATATAAACACTTTGGTGGAAAAAAAAATATCATAAAAATGACTCATTGTGTCTGCAAAATGGATTTGAAATGTCAAAAAACTGTGAAAAAAGTAGCAAAAATTCACATATGTGTCTGGACCTCTTTCTACTAAAATGCTTCTCAATCACTCATAACGTCTTAGATGGATCTGAAATTTTGACCACACAAACTAGATTATTAAGCAAAACTTTTCAGACAAAAATTATTGAAAAAAGATCATATATGAAGAAGTTACAAGCCGCCAAAGTTAACTGACTGAATGCAAAAATTTCTGGATTTTGAACTTTGGATTGCTCACAAACATTAAAACAACTTGAATTGGCATGAAACTTTAACCACGATTACTAGATCTTTATGGTAACAAAACTCAACAAATTTTATTGAAAACAAACATTTGATGAAAATGATACAATCCCCCAAGGTTGCAGCCATCACAATGTAGTGTGCTGAACCTAAGTTGAACCTAAGAACTTCAAATGACTTTTACAAACTCAATGCATCTTGGATTGATCTGGAAATTTTACTATAGAAGTTAGACTAGTATGCGCAACTTTTCCAACAAGATTTATTAAATTCAAACATTGGATACAAAAATTAGAGTGCTTCAAAGTGTATTGTGAGGACACTTTTTGTCCCCTTGGGCGATGAGGGGTTAAGGGTTGATGATGTATAGGCTGTTTTAGTATTAAAAATGAGAACACATAGTGAATCATCTAAAGTTTGTTCATTAGAGTTTGAGGGGCTTACTGAGGGAATGGCAAGAAGAACGTGGGGGCGATGCAAGAAACATTTGCCAATTTTGGCTCAAAACAAACCATTTCAGTGACTATTGTGACCCCGTGATTGTGACTTTTGGAATGAATTTTTTCAATGAAATAAAAGATGAATAATTTGTAAAGCATTGAAAATAGTATGTCTGAAAAATTCAAACTTAGAAAAATTTATCTTTAAAAGTTGTGTTGAGAAAAAGCACAACAAAAAATACCAAGAAAATGAATACTTTGATGTTTGATTTTTAGAAAGTAGTAGAAAATTCACAATCCAATAATAAATAAGTTTTTTTTTCCTAACTTGAAAGTGTTCGTTTTCAATTATTTTCATCTTTTGGAAAATAGATTGTATTCTCTACACTTGTGTAAAAATGGAACACTTTGAGCACACAAAGAAGGTGGATTTTTATCATTTTTAGAAGATCTTTTTGTGGGCTTGTATAACTTTAACTTTTAAACACTAGGCGGGTCACCATGGAAATCATGAATTTTGATACCATGAAAATCATTGGTTTAACAAATTTCAAAAGCAAGCATTGGAAGTCCATTGAAAGTAATGTAGGAATGGTTCACACAAAATTCCAAGGATGAATAGTTGCACTTTGTCCTAAACAAAAAAATTCTTTGTCATCCATTGGACACAAAACATTTGCCTTGACATTTAAAGGTCAATAGATATCCTTGTGTCCCAATTTTGAACTTAAAATTAATATTTTTGGGTAAAAACTAATACTAACTACTTTCACCCCACCACTTCCGGTGGCTAAGGTAGGCATCTAATTGAGGACAATTAAGAATAACAAAATATTTTTTTAAATGAAAGTACTTAGATAATTTTAACAATTACCACATACACCTTTATTTGAAATTTAATAGGACACGCATGTATGATGCAAAAGTAATGACCAAAAATCCACCTATCCAATGCCAAGGGGACAAAAAATAGGACAAATATTCCTTGCCCCATGAAGAACAAAAGAATCAGAAGGATATAATTATAAAGCCTTTTATAAGCTCAAATTCTCAATAATATGTGATCATTTTTTATAGATTCAAATGTACTAGAACAAATATTTTTATGCGGATATGCATGAACAACAAATTGTTGAAATTTAAATTTACAAGGTCTAAGCTATCCACTCAAAAGATACAGTCGACCTCCCCCTCGAACCATGAATGTTGCATTTGCTATGAACACCCTCCAATCCATAATATTGGTCCCTTGTTGTTCCAAATTATTTGTCTACCCTAACAATGTACTTCAAACATAATTTCAGGGTTGTAGATTATATTTTTGGTTGTGATGTCAATTAGTKCAATGAAACACATTTAAGAAGTTTAGATTTCTATTACTTTGCAGATAAATAAAATATTAAACTTGAAGTTTTTACCACAATTTGATGTTCACTGGATCAATGACCAAACCACACTGATAGGAAAAATCAGTGTGGTTAGAAGAACGTAATAATCACCATAGTTGTACTGTACCCGGTACAGTACACCTGCACTGCAGAATACCAGTATACACCCTGCACTTTAGATAATTCCTATCAAAGACTCCCTGGCCTCCAGTAAGTCTTTCAAAATCATGACAAATACTTGGGACACATGTTAAGCCTAAAATGAAGCAAATTTATAAATATGYTRATCACAAAATTTGAGCAGAGAWTGTGCATGTTTTAGGACTCTCCAGGATCGTCAAACCAGCCAAAACATTATACCTTAAAGTTCATGGGCAGTCAGTATCAGATTTCGCGTTTAACTCCTGGCAGTTCCACCATACCCCATTTACAAGAGCAAGCTCCTCACCTGATTCACTATTTTCAAGGGCAGAGTCATCGAAAAAACATGCATTCAAAGGTAAGGATGACACTTAAAACAGTAATTACAGATTCAATAAATCAGTCAATTGGATGGTGTAACATAGTATCTAGGCCGCTCCACAAAGGAACATGAAATTCAACTTATAATTACAGTTGCAAAATCGTTACACAAGGAACAAAAACATTAGAGTTTCTAGGCTGGGCATTCCATTACAAAGATGATGTCGTTTACAGTCAAGGAGATCAAAGCTCTTCACCTTTAATTTACACAAGGATTGCTGTTTCTTCCATCAGTATTCAAACTCGTAGTGCTTGTCGACAGCCTCGGAAACGTCCCACGTGCAGCTCATGCCTTTGGGAAACACCACCAGGTCACCTGCTCCGAATTCCACAAAGTCCGACGAGCCTTCGGGGTACACCTTCACCTTGCCTTGCAGAAGGTAACAGGTCTCCTTGCCATCGTAAGTCCATGGAAACTTGCTCTTCGGGCATCCCCACCTGCATGGTGCAATCTTGGAATTAGGGTTTTCCCATGCGTGACGCAAAAGAACTACTCCCTCCCTCCTTAAAAGAGATCCAGATTTTAAGGAAATTGCAGAACTTAAGGTGGCCCGTTAGGAGAAACTTGGCATGGAAACATTCTATTCCAGAGTAATTCTTCGTTCACAACAAAGTACCATGTTGACAATCACCGCCTTCTGCACTCGATAAAGATAACAAATCGGGGGTAGAATGTAGAATCAAGAACCCCACCACCCCACCACCACCCTGCACTATACAAAGGCACCACTATATGTTTCCGATTCAAGATGTCTCCAGTAGAGATATCTTGCAGCGGAGGTTAACGATTCATAAATCTGTCCCACAGATCGGTGCTTGGTAACATAACGCCCAGATGGACAAGAATCAACACCCCTCGAACATGGCCGAATCAAAAACTAGACAAACAGCACACCTGCCATGTAAGAATATGCATAACAACAGCACACATGACTGACAAATAACATTTGAGCAAAATTCATCATCTGTCCCACAAACGGAGAAAGCAATTTGCATTCAGAAACTGGTGGCCGTGGGGACATGCATACTTTGGCCAAGAGCGGATGCCGAGCTCCTGCAGACGCGCTTCCGAAGGACCCCTCTCAATGCGAACCCCCAGCTTCTCCTCCACTCGCGACCCAGACGTGGTATTGGCGTCCGCCATGGCCACCACCCCGGGCACCCCTCTTCTTGTTGAGATCACGCGACGGTGTTCAAGTTGATTGGGGGTACGCCAGCCGGGAACTCCCACCTGGGAACGACGAAGCTGCGGGGTGGAGTGTGCGAGGAGAAGTGGAGGAGAAGCACGGGTGTGCAAAGTGGCAGACAGAATTCCTATGGACGCCATAGCCAGGACAGAGCTGGAATTCTGATGCAACTCAAACCACGCTTGCAGGATCTGCAGGTCCTGGGTGGTCGTAATACCAGTCACACCGACTCAGTTGAGTAAGGTAGGAGGTCCATAAAGCGATCATAAAGCGATCATCTAAGCGCTAAGCGCTGAAACTGAATTTTGGGTAGGTAAAACATCTTCAAATATTTTTCAGTAAATTCTGTTTGAAAGACAAGAGAAAATGGCATCTAATCCAAGTTATTTCATATTTTTTGGAGCTTTGTGGAATTAGTTATGAAATTTTGAAGTTGAAATGCCATAGGGCTCTAAAAGCAACCACCTCCTAGAATGTACCCAGGTGGTACATTTGGGTGCATTGAAAAATGTACCTCTGTGTCATGTTCGGTTCAAAATACCCAGTCAGAGTCCGAGCCTCCTACCTTACAGTAGAACCTCTCTTACTAGACCCTCTCCTAGCCAATAAAACCTCTCTAAGCCAATATTCAAATCGGTACGGGATTGGGCCACAAAGGTTGCGACCAAATTTGACCCTCTCTAGCCAATAAACCTCTATAAGCCAATCAAGGACCTATTGAGTAAAGGAGGTCTTGTAGTGTGGCCTTGGGATAACTAAGTAAAAGAAAAAGCACGCCTATTGGAGAACATCAAATATTATATTGGCCTATGTAAAGGTCAAATTCGGATATAATGACGTCGTTATTTTGTGAAAATGTGCCACACGTCATCTTGTGATTGGTGTGACATGGCGTAGACTCTTGAGAATTTGGCATGGAAATTCAATTTTGACATGAGAGTGTCAAATCAGACCTTCATGTATAGTACATAAAAAATCTAGTGAGCCTTGGATCGTTGCCATAGCCAAAATAAAAGTAAAAGCAATTTTTTAATTCATAAAAAATTCAAATTAAATATCTTTCACATTGTAGGTTCAAACACAATGAAATAGAGCATGTGGACCCTTCCTCCTTTCTTTGCAAAGAGCTTTCCAACGGGACCAAGAACACAACTAGTGGACACTCAATTCCAACAATCTCACCATATCAAACAAAACAAAACAAAATAAATGGCCTCTATAAGGTATAAATTGATGAGATCAAGTAGTTATTCAATAATTTTAAAGCAATATTCTATGACATTTCAATTACAGCTTAATAACTAAAGGTTTGGGAGATTTAGGAGTCCAATTTTGATCACAAAATGTTGTGGCTAAGGCTAAAGTTAATATTTTTAAGACTCATTTTGCGTTGTAAGTAGAATTTGGTGCACTCTTTGTGTCATAGAAACTTTGAGTTTTAGAGCCTTTTTTAAAGTGCAATTTTGGAATATTGAAAAGTGGAATTGTTGCAGCATTTTCAAAGAACACCAATGAACATTTAATTGAGATGTGAGTCCATCATTTTATGGGCATTAACCCCTAAAGGACCAAACTGCGTTTTTTTGGCAACATAGTAATTTTGGGCAGCTCACTACGAATGGAGTTTTCATTATTTTTCTTTTAAATTTTTACACAGCATGTGTCCAAGGAGTAGCTTTAAGGCCCAACAATTTTCATAACATTTGAATACACTATTAAAAATTTATTGCATGATTTGTGATTTTCTTTGAACTTTGGGCAGCATGGGCAGCCCAAAAAACTTCTTTAAAAATCACATTTTGAAAAAATAAAAATTAGAAATTGGTTCTTTACAATTATATTTAAGTGGAAAGCTTTGAACCATTCCATTTGTATTAGTGAGCTAAAAGTTATGAGGAGTTTTAGTTTGTAAGTAAGTATGGACTCCCTAAAAACCATACCTACCCACAAACTAAAACTCCTCATAACTTTTAGCTCACCAATCCAAATGGAATGGTTCAAAGCTTTTCACTTATATATAATTGTAAAGAACCAATTTCAAATTTTTATTTTTTCAAAAAGGTGATTTTTAAAGAAGTTTTTTGGGCTATCCGGACTACCCAAAGTTCAAAGAAAATTATATATCATGCAATAACTTTTTAATAGTGTAGTCAAATGCTATGAAAATTGTTGGGCCTTAAAGCTCCTCCTTGGACACATGTTGTGTAAATACTTCAAAGAAAAATAATGAAAACTCCATTCATAGTAGTTTGGTCTTTTACGGGTTAAAGATGAGCCAAAGACCATATGTGGACCTTTGTTTTGCCTCCCAAAGCTTCATCTTTTCCAATTGAAAATTATCAAAAGAGGTGCAAAATAAGAACAAACAATGTTGATTGACCCCTCTAATCATTTCATTTGTCTTTTGGTTGATGATTTTATGGATGGAGGGGGAATTAGTGCTCGAGGTTCTTTTGTTGATCTTACATAGCGATTGAAAGCCAAATCTAAAAAACTTGCACCGTTRCAAGTGCAACAACAAGTTCATTTTGGGAGAGAAAGTAAGGTCAACAGGAAGACAAAGGGAGCTTTTTTTAGAACACATCTTTTGCTCCCCAATTTGGCATAGAAATCAAAAAAATCCTTCCAACTTTTGCAACATTTATTGTAATGGCATGAATCAAAGCTTCACATGTTGAATAGCAGCCATTACAAAAAAAACTATTAATGCAAAATTTTTATATTACAAAGTCAATAGAGCCTGCCTAAGATCTCAAAAGGCCCAAAGTGGGCTCTTTGGTCCTTTAGGGGTTACAACAAAGCAATCTATTCTTGTTCCTTTGAGGAATTTGTTGTCTTCTATTATCACAATAATAACTGATTAGTTTGCGTGGATTAGTCTTTTGAATACAAAAAAAATTATTTCAAAATATATTTTTTGAATTTTCTATGAATTTTTGAAGTAAAAAGTATGTGAAAGGTAACAGCATGCTAGCTATTCATGTCCATAGACATGTACTAAAATCGTTCTTAAAAAAGGACTAGAAATCCAACGAATATGAGATAGTCCACTAATACATATTTCAAAAAGTGAGTACAGTTCACATGAATTGCACTATGATGAGGTTAATTTTAGATGAAGATTTAGGACTTGTGAATGGATAGAGGGTGGAGAATAGGGTGTTCAACTTAAATTGTGGTTGGCCTATGAAAACTAGATCTACACTTTTTTAAAACCTTCCAATAGTACAAGAATTTGAAAGGCCAAGCTACCTTTAATATGAAAGGTTTTTTGAGAAATTTGTCCTCTGTTTGATTATTCAAAGGTTGTCAATTAAATATTCCTTCAATTTTTTAAGCCCATTAAGAAAGCCCATGTAGATTGTCAAAATTCAAATAGTAAAATAGAGAGTAAAATACAAAAATTCATATATATATATATATATATATATATATATATATATATATATATATATATATGAAATAATTTTTTTTTGAATCCAATAAAATAATAAAATATGCCGCAAAACTTCTATTGTAATCCCAATTCTAATTTAATTACATTGATTTGTCTTAATAGTGTGTGTGACACTAATTTATCAATTTTGGTGCTTTTTTGAATTTTTGAATTACTTCAAATATTACCATATTATATCATTTTCTATAAAAGAAAAATGCATATTCACACTAGTTTTCTAGGTTTTTTCCTAATTTAACCTCCTCACTAATAGAATATATCAATCTATTGTCACTTTTAGGTTTTTTGTTTGTCTCTAAATATAAAAGATTTGAAAACGCTTCATGTTCTATATTTTGTTTCTACACAAATACATCCTCAAATGTTAGAGCTCTTAAGTCTCATTAAACTTTGTTGTTCTTTTTACCAAATTTTGTTGTAAGAAGACACATTCATACACTATGTAGACTAGTATGCTTGGTAGGCTAGGATGGCTAGTCAACTCAATTAGTTTACCCTATGGATAGATTTCCAGTTTTCCAAACTAATCTAGTTTTTTTTTCTACTCACATAGAAGCATAAAACATCATAAAACTCACCAAAAGCAATTATGATTTTAGTTTTGAACGTAAAGCATGAAATCGGGTGGTCCACTAAGGAAGAAGTGTATCTAAGATATTATAAAGATCCATAGGAGGAGGGATTGCCAAATCTTATAGGAAGTACTATGAAAAGGGGTGGTCACGCTCTTCACTTTTGAATAATACCATAGCAAGTTGTAATGGTAATGGAGCCTCATTGATGCCTTTGTATTACTTTGGAATGCTCTTCTTTATAGTGGTTGGATGGTATCAAATTCTACACTAGGCCATAATTTGCGATTGTAAATTTCAACTAATGAGTCCTAAGATGAGTCTCTAAGCATTAGATATTTTTTGGACCATTTAGAAAACTGCGAGTTCCCGGGTTGTGGGAACACATTGGGAACTTTGGGAACTCTACCACATAGGCAAGTTGACGTGGCACAGAGACTGCCACGTTTAGTAATACTAATTAATTAATTCTTTAAAAAAAAAAATTAAAAAAAAAATTTACATCAGTTTTCAGTTTCTTTCCAAGATTTCTGAAGATTTTTTTTTTTTTTTTTTGAAATTCAAAATTTCAAACTAGCACTCGCTGGTTCCCTACGCAGGGAACAGTTTTGGAAAACAGACCCAAAATAGTCTCCTGCGGGGGTGAAAAAACATCTAATGTGAGAGTTCTTGGATCTAGTACGAAGTTGGCTATCATTCAAGGGCAATTAGCTCCAATGGAGAGTAGTTTACTACCAAATGCTTGGATATTATTAGGCACCAATGCAACTCTCATATTATATAGCCTTGATTATAATCACATATAATCCATTTTAATCCAACCTCAATGGATTCAGTTTGTTTTAATGTAGAAAATTCTTGTGGCCCTATTAACAAGGAATGCAACAATGTGATTAAATATATATATGACCAGACCTTGAAGACCAGAATAGCATTAAAAATCTATAAATCTATAAATTTTTTACTACATGTATCATGGGGCAAACTACCCAACTTTTGAGGTTTTTCAATAAAAATTTGAGATTTAAAAAAAATAAAACAATATCAATGAATTTTAATTTTAATTGAAGGCTATAAACTTTTTGTATGGATTTTTGAAAATTATGCATAAGTGTTTCAATTCTTCATATATATAGTGAATTTTTTAATTAAATATGTAATCCAACATTTTTTATATATCATTATACTTAATTTGATTTTCATATAATTTTTGGAGGTAATTGCAAGTAACACATGTCCTATTTTCCATCACACATTTAATGCAATAGTTAATTTGTGCTATACGTATTGCAAAAAATGATAGAATAAACACGAAATTCAAAATCAAGCTTTCTATATCAATAAAAAAATGTCCTTGAATTATTTCATTTCTTCAAAATTAATTCAATAAGTGAGATTGAATTTCAAATATATGTCACACATATACTTTTGGTGGATTTTAGTATCATCAAGTACCTTTTTTGAAGAGTTACGTTGGTAGGATAGCTTTTCTAAATAAAAATAAACCTTCTTAGACGGGAGATCTCCAAAAACATGTTCCAAGTGTGTTTTGCATTGGCCTAAAGTGTGCAATATTGAAGTTGAATTTATCTTGAATTAATTTTTTTTAGTTTAAGACTTGATCTTCCGTCTTTGCTCTAGTTGGCAATAATGGCCACTTTTAAAATAATATTTTTAAAGTCATTTTCCATTCTTTAAAAACAAAAATGCGAAAGTCTCATTTTCTAGTGTAAGTTGCACTTTTGGGCTCAAAATAGTATTTCACTATTTGAGTTTGCACAATAATACCCAATAGTGGCCTATAGTGCCTCCAATATGCCAATGTGGAATATTTTTACAGAAAATTAAGTATTATCATCCATACTTGCAATCCAATGATGAAAAATCATCTTGTGGTGTTTTAATAGTAAATCTGAAATCCAATCAACCATCCAGGTTTAAAATGAACGAGTAGCACAGAAAATAAACATCTACAAAGGCACTTTTGGTAGGCTTGAAGTAGTGTCACAAATGGACACAACACTCATAGCGAATTCTCAATACCACTTCAATTCCTACTTAGATATCTTTTATAGTAGGTACTCTTTGAAATACTCACCTTTCATTAGCAAGTTTTAATTTTTTTAAGCCCTTCTTAGTGAAAGGTTAAAACTAAAAAACTTTTTGCCTTTCTTTTGAAGGGCTACAATCTTCTCTTCCTCCATTCATATAGAGCCATTTTGGAAGGCGAAAGGCACTAAAACCTTTCAATTGCATCCCAACCTCGCACTTCGTAGGACTATTTTTCACACTTTGCTAATGACCACGAGCCTAATGACAACAAGCTTATTCACAGCTAGAGTTTTAACCACTAAATGCCCGATGCACCAAACTCTATTGTTAGACAATACTTTGAAGTTAAATGAAATTTAAGGGTGATTGCAAGAAACACCTGTCCTGTTTTGCGTCACATGTTATGTGTTGATTTGATTTTTGGCCATATTTTTGTATTTTGGCTCCAAATGACTCAAGATTTATACAAAAGGTACTCATAAATATTATGGACCTTGCTTGGTTTTTTCATAATTTTCAAAAATAATTTACTATTCAAAAATAGAGCCCAATTCAATACTACACTCATCAATTTTGGAGGATTTAGTATTATTTTGTACCCAAAAATACGAATTTTGAGCTGAAATTTGAAAAATATGGTCTTTTTATAGACCTATAGATAATTGTTAAAGGAATTTCAAAAATAATTAATTTTGTGTGCTGTAGAAGTTTACAAAGTGAGCTTCTTTTTGCTTGCATTTTGAAACATAAAAAATATTATTTTGGTGGTACATTTGGTGAATGACCATTTCCATAGAGTTGTTACAAATGGCTAGTTTTATTGTGTGTGTTTTCTTATTTTTCTTATTTTTAACTAATTTAAACATCAAAATACCTATTTTCTTGAGATTTGGCACTTTTCTAGTTCTCTGGCGTAGAGAATTTTTCTATGTATTTCCTTAGGTGGTTACCTTTGTCTTGAAGGTGTATACATTATTCAGGTTTTTAAAATTTAAAAAAAATTAGTTTTTTTAATTTTAAAGTACTCCAAATAAAATCATGAGTATTATTGAAAACGCAACAAAATCGATAAGTGTTTCTTTCAATCACCCCTAACCAAGTTGTTATTTTTAGAAGTTTATATTTCTTGAAAAATTCGTTTTAATGTCTTGAATTTTAGCATCAAAAGACCAATTTTGAAAATAAATTTATTATGATTTTTTTATTTTAGATTTTGTGCAAGGCTGTCCATTGCAATCTTGACTTTCTATAATCTATATTGTTGAGAGCTTTTGGAAATGAGCCTCAAATACACTAGATCTTTGTAGAAAAAAATACACTAGAAATTCATTTAAAGAAATTTTAGAAGAGATTTTCTGAAGTCGTTTGATTTAAGCATGTTATGTCTTTTAACCTCATAATTATTCTTTTTGGTGATTAACTTTTTAGATTTGACATGTAAAAAGAGGATTGAAAGACTACAAATCACTTTTGCAGTTTTAACACCCTCATGATCAAACATTATAGCCTTTCAATCTGTAAGTAACATTGTTTTGTTTCCTTTTCCTATATGAGCTCTAACATGCCTAGTTTGAATTTTTACGGTTACAATTTTTTTTTTAAATTGATGAAATTTATCAAAAAGTTGTCTTTCTCTTCAATATAGAGCAAATTCCTAGAAGCTCAAGAAAGGCCTTGGGCATTTAGAGTCTAACCCTAAAAGGATGGACCTATACACCTAAAAATGACTATACATTCAATGACCCTATTTTGTGCTTTCTATGTCAAAGTACATATCTACTTTCACCTTTATCTCCAAAAAGAATGAAAAATACCTTTTATGCATCCACTACAAGGTCATTTTTGTCATTTATGTCATGCAAAGGACTCAAAACATCCTTGTCATCTTTTAACCCTTGAACGCCTCGGCGGATGTTTTGTGTCCTTTGGATGCTTGAGAATCAAACCGTGTAGTCCTTATGGAATTGCAACTTTTCATCTTCGGTGTTAGGAGTAAAAACATAAGATCTTTTCTAGTACATACTATATTTGGCTTTCTAGTGAGTATACTATATTTGGCTTTTTAAAGTACATGATGTCACACGATATCTATAAAAAAAATGCATGATTTCCACAGCCACCGGTTTGTCCTTCAAGGGTTAAGGGTTAACCTGTAAAGGACAAGGCGGACGTTTTGCGTCCTTTAGATGACCAAAATATCATGTGGTGAGTGGACGCTAGCTAATTTTCAACATTTCTTTTTGTGAAAGTGACCACACATATGTCAATCATCATGGGAAGTCAAATTTAATGTTTTTGACTTGCTTCCATATTTTGAGGTAGCCCTAATTCTATGAAGATAGTAAATATTTTCACATAAAAAATCTTTCGTGCCACACTGCCCTTCTCGCAATTTTTGAATGGGTAGCATGAGGTATTGGTTTGTACAATTTTTCCAAAGCTAAACATGTGTGCGAACAATGTTTTTCCCTTCAGTCAAGCACTACATTTTGCACCCCCCTTTCCCCCACGGTGATAGGTCCGTCCTTTAAGGGTTAAACAACGTCGGACTCTTTCGAAAACCACGGAGTAACTTACTTTTCAATAGGCAACTTACCGTGGCGCCACCGATTGCCACTCCCGTAAACAACACTAAAGAATTCATTAATAAACCCGCCCTTAATAATAATGGAGGGGCGCCACAAAATTTGAAGTCAATGCAGGGAAGAAGCTGCTAAGAAGGACGGTAAGAATCCTATCACGAAGTGCTTCTGGGCTCCTTTAAATCAAGTCAAAAGCCGCTCCGCTCTCACCATTTGCTGGGAACTAAGTTACTTGAGCTCAGCTAGCTAGCGCTCTCATCGTGTTGCTTATCGATCAAGTGGCGGATCAGCAGCTATGGCGTCGACGAGGTCCTCCGTTGCGCTCTTGTGCGTGATYGCGCTCTTGCTCGTGGCGGATGTTGCTGCTCACCCCGACCTGCCGCAACAGCARGCTGCTCAGGTCACAGGTATGAATTCAAACTCTCACTTTAGTCACTGGTTCCCTGAAGCTTACAATCAACTAGCCAGCCAGCCATGAATCTTTGGTGTACGTGGTCCGTGCCATTTTGTGGTCAGGTCCAATAGTAAATGACTGCTATTCCTGCTCAAGCTGTATTTGAATTGCTGTTGTTGCGCCTTGTATGGACGTGCTCTCGCTCTGTAGCGTGTCGATCTCGATCTATTGATGCCGACGACATCGGGCGCTGGAACCTGAATCTTAGAAATCTGTGAAGGCATTGATTTATGAGTCTTGTTTTGAGTGGTATTAGTTTGAAGGTTCACTAATGCCTGTCGTTGGGGACGGGTTAAGGTATTACTTTGTTTTGGTGCTTGTTGAGGTTAATTTAAACTTGTTGTTAGCTGCAGTTTAGTATCGATCGTTTGCTTCAGGGRTTTGTTTCASTTSTTTTCTGAATGTTTAYWAYCAGGTGCATTACTAGTGAGTCATAWRTACGGTTCGGTTATCGATTTGTGCAGGTTCGACGATGAAGCAGTTCTATTTTCGTGGTGAAGTGATGAGCAAGTTGGAGGAGAATGAAACGGCGGTGGAGGAAAGCCTCGAATCCTTTGAACGGCGAGAATTGAGCGACTATGGGAAGAATCCGAGCAATCACAATTGCTCTGGCAATTGCAAGTGAGAGAAGGCTTATTAATTAATCCTTGGCCGAGAAGCCTGGCAGCTCATGTACTAGTCCTTCAACTCTCAGCCGTTTCAGTTGAGCTCGACATTGAGAATAATTCTGGTTTAAGATATTAAAATTTGTTTCAAGACATGCATTTGCCTTAAGAGTTAGGATCTTGGGGGATTTCGATTCATGCGTGACAGGGTAGATTTCGAATATGTCACTGGCATGGCAGTTGATACAGACTTGATGTGTGCATCGCGATGATTTTTGTTTGTAAATCCAATTGCTGCCTCGTAGCTAGTATTCATGAGATCCTTCTCATGTGTTTCTCAATGTGCTTCTAGCTGTACTGTGCAATGCTCATAATGKACTACTTGATGTTGTGTAACGAAGAACAAACTGCGGTTGCCTGGATACAGTTTAGTAAAAATGTTGCCAAGTTTTGACACAGTACCAACGCATTGCCCTTGATCCACTGTCTAACTTTGACCTGTAGCAAAGGCTCGACGTGTGCACACTATGCGTGTGCACGCTCAAAGGATACTAGCTTTACAGTTTACGAGCACTAATAACGAGAAATTGTTAAACAAAGAAGCTAGAAAGATTATTATGTAACCATATGATTGAGAGAAAATTCATTTGACTTCCCCAAATCACCACCCTCAGATAGTGTACAAGACTAGAGCGATGACGTCCTGAGATAGCGATCTGCGACGTATGAGGAGTCTGTTTTTTATGTGTTCCAGAACAGAGCCAGCTTGTGATGAATGCGCCACTTCAAAAGCGTGTGCGCACGTCCACTCCTCACACCCTTTGCTCTAAAGATGCAAGATGCAAGATGCGCCTTTTCTGTGGCCAAGGCTGGCGCCTGCGTCGTTATGCCCTGAATCCGGGATTTGCGAATACGAGTCCCCCATTCAGTCATCACTATATTTTTTAAGAATTTTCGGGTGCAAATGAAACGACGAATTCAGCACTCAAGAGACTAAAGAGAGTACAATCGTATGAACCGTAACTGCCACTTTTATCGTTACTCGAAACCGTCGTAAACCGGTTATACTAGTACTTGTTTTATTAACACTTCATTTCTTTATGTTTTGTTTGTTTTCTGTTTAGTTTCAGAATTGGCCATGCTGATTAAAAKTGAAACTCTTGAGTTTTGAATTGCTGTCTGAGAAACAAAAGAAACCCGACCGGGRCTTGTTTTCATCTATCAAAGGAAATTGTCCATGTGCTTCAAAAAAAAAGAAAAAGAAAAAGTTGAACTCTTCAGCTGTGGAGGGTTCATCTAAAGTAAGATAGCCAGGAAAGTTAGTTAAGCAAACCTAATTGCCACCTATCTATATTATGCGGCAGTCCACAGTTTTACAATAATTAGATATAGCTACTGAACCAATCTACAGCAACTGATCATTAAAAACTCTTCCATAGTTCAGGTCAATCATCCAATTGATAAGAATTCGAACCGTGTTGAATTATAACAAACACCGGAAGAAAAACAATTGCCCACGATGTCTCAATAATCTATTCACCGACGAGCTGGAAATCAATCCACTCTGATTAGCAAACAAGAATTTATAGCTATTAGTATAATTGACCATTCTATCAAGTGTCCCAATTAGGCCAATTTGGTTCAACAGACGACGTCGTTAAACCCAAAACTACAATACTGATCGCAGTGAGGCCTGGTTGACCTCTGATCACTGATCCAGCTCCGGAGTCGCAATTAAGTCCACGTCGAGGTTCTGGTTGAATTAATTAGCTAAACCCTCAGTGAGTTTTGAACTGATTTCTGGGTCGAAGATTCCGCTCACCCGCGACTCTCCATAGCGAACTGAAGTCCACTCATCCCAAGTGGAGAATTTCGGCTATCGTTTGTGAYTTGTGACGGTGTGACGGTTACTAATTCGGAGAGCGAGCTTGGAAAGCGACGGTTGACTTGGGACACAGATGCGGCATGCACACCCGTTGGACATGTACTGCACCTACTTTATTACTTTATTATAAATATGTTTTCGGGTGTCCAGGTTGCGGGCTGATGATTTTTATTGTCTATTCTGCAGAATAGCCAGCATCTTTCGGGCCCTCGTGAGTCACGCGGATTGCTATCTCCAGTGCGACGGGTTGTGCGGATGTCGTCGCCTCCAGCCTGCTCCTTGCCTCCATTTACACTAGTTTTGCAKCAGGTCAGCGTAGCATGACGTGCTTTCGGTGTCGTCGCTGTAGCGAACTAGCAATGGCGTTGAATTGTGGCCCGGTCCGGCCCGACCTGGAGTAGATCCTGATTTCGGGGACGCCATCTCGGGGTATCTGAAAATAATCGCAAGCGCAGGCATGCCGCTCGTCAGTTCCTGCGCAAGTTCCATCCAGCACTCCAGCAGGGAGCCACAGTGCCGCCCAAAAGGCGACTTTTTCTACACTCAGTAGGGGTATTAAGGGGACCCATACCAGTGTTCGGGAAACTTTTTGAGTTTTACCGGCTAATTTCCTTCACTTCCCAAATTAAACCGGTTTTTCAAGCAAGGTGTCCGGTTATTTTCTCTATTTAATACTGAGAATAGAAATTTTGTAGATTTTTCCACCGATTTTTTGCCAATGTTTTCAAATTTCAACCATTTTTTCTCCCAATTCAACCAGCTAGCTTTGAACTAACCACCGGTTTTTTCCTATCATTGACCCATACTAATTAGTTGACATTTCACACTATATGAATATCTATCTTTATTGTGCATCAAAAGTGACTGAAGTGTTCAGGGGTGGTACATCATGTTTTGAACATCGACAGTTTTCCTCATTTAGTCCCCTTAATTGTTTGATCCCCTTAATATCAATATTTAATGTAGTTCTCCACTTCTCCCCCATTTTCATTTGGATTTGGAATACATTGTGTTGAGGTCAAATTTGGAAACAATTAACCCCTAAAGGACCAAGTGTTTGTTCAAACTACGCAAGAAATCTAAGGTAGGTTCCTATGAAGTCACTTTTTGTAGGATGTTCATGAAATTTGGTCACAAGGTGTAGTTATATACCTCCTACCTGAAAATCTAATTTTTTTTCCGATCGGGTGCCTAGATCGAAAGTTATGTTGCCTTGAACTTTGCGGGCAACTTGGGCAGCTTTGAGGAGCATGTGCAAAACTCTTCGTATGATTTTGAAATTTGGTGGATATGTAGCTTACATGGTAGAAGATGTAAATGTCAAAAAAAATAACCATGTATAGAGTAAAAATCTCATTCTAGAAGGAGTAAAAGTTTCCAAGCCCTATCGGGCAAGATTGGCAAACTTTATAATCTAACTTCAAACGTTATAATCTTTCAGTTTGAGAGATCAAAGTTCCTGAAATTTTTTCCACACGTTCCTAAAGAAGTCTAGCACAAATTTACATGCTTAAATTTTGAAAAAAAAAAAAAAATATTTATCATTTTTTTCTTGATGCCCTAAATAGTGGCAATTTTTGACAATTTTTGCCCAAAATATGCCTCGGTTTTTTATCGGATGATCACTAAATGGTTTTGATTATGTTTTCACCACAAATGCTTCAAAACTGCAATTTCTAATACAAGTACCAAATTTTAGAAAAAAAAAAAATTTTGACACATGTAACCATAGGATTTTGTAGAAAATTGGTTTGAAAAGATGTGGAAAAAATTTCAGAATTTTCCACCATGTAGATTGCAAGATATTAGCGTTTGAATTGGAAAAAATCATTTTTTTGGCCCTTTGAAAAAACGGGCACCTGCACTTCTGAGAGTCGCATTTTTTTTTTAAATGTCCAAAATGTGGTTACTCTTTTATTCTTTAGATTCATTCTTCAAGGCAAGTTGGTTACATGCTTGAAAATTTTCAAATCATTTGGAATTGTAAAACATATAGGAAAAAAATATTAAGTAAAAAAAAAAAAAAATGACTCAAAATTCTAAATTGTAAACAATTTATATATGGAATTGAAAAATGCCAATCCCAATAGTTAAAATGTTGTAATAAACAATTTACACCTATTGTTTTTTTTTTTTTCAAAAGTATTATAAATTGAATTAAATAATGGATTTCAAACTTTTTGTAGAATAGAGATTTTGTACATTAGGAGAAATATGAGCCCTCCAAAAGCCTGCAAGTTCAAAAAGGCCGAGGTGCTATTATGCAAAAGAAAAAAAAGAAAAAAAAAATTGAAATCGTGCGTAGTACTACTAGTGCCACATCAGATTTTCAATAAAAGAGTTATTATTATTTATTATTATTTTGAATTTTTTTTATGAATTTTAAAAAAATAAAATAAAATAAAATAAAAAACTTTGTAATGTCACAAGGCCTTGCGGCTGATTCTTTTTGGACTTGCCTTTGGGAGGGCTCATATTTCTCCTAATAAACTACCCGTAAACTACCCCAAACCAAAACTTCTCATAACTTTTGACTCCATGATCAAAATAGAATGATTAAAAGCTTTTTACTTAGACATAAATTTAAAGAATCATTTCAAATTTTTATTTTAAAAATTAATAATTTTCATAGAAGTGTTTTTTGCTCCTTGAGTTGCTTGCCAAGCACTGAAAACAACATATCATACTATAACTTTTTAACTATGTAGTCAAAAGTTATAAAAATTGTTGGGCCTTAAAGCTACTCCTCAGGCACATGTTTTGTGAAAATTTCAAAGCAAAATGATAAAAACTCCGTCTATGGTGATCTGCCCAAAATTGCTATGTTGCCAAAAAAACGCAGTTTGTGCATTTAGGGGTTAAGTTATTTTGGTGAAAAGTGCCACATGTCATCTTCCTATTGTTGCAAAGTGACGTGGATCCATGACAATCTCAAGTGGAAATTCAGTTTTGACGCAAAAAGGTCCAAATTAGACCTTCACGTATGGTAGCCCTTCCAAGTGCTTCTGAGTTCCAAGAACATTCACATTATAGCAAGATGCTACAAAACCGATCGTGATGTAAAATTGTTAACATGTAGCATGTTTGTTCATTCTAAGAATCTGAGGTAGAAATGTAGTCCCGCAATACATGTTTTATTTTTTGTGACCTAAAAAATGAGTCATGTACTACATAGCAACATTATCAACCTTAAGTGAACATACATCATGCATGTTAACGATTTTACATCATAATCAGTTTTGCAGCATCCTGCCTTAGAGAAAATTTGGGGCCTCAGAAGGACGCTGGCCAGCAGTACGTGCAAATGCAGGAAGTCAAAAAATAACATTTTAAAATTAAAAATCAAATTAAAAATCAAAATTAAAAATCTTACATTTTCGAATTAACAAAAAAAATCATAGTCTACGACATCACTTGGCTGATTGCAATTATTAATTTTTTTTCTTAATTTTGAATTTMGTGTAATTAAAACAATTTTTTTTTAATTCATGTTTTTTGTTTTTGCCTACTGGTCAAACTCGAACAGACCTCTTGACACTCCAAATTTCTCTGATGTTACTTTTGTAGACTGAGCTTTTTTAGAAAATTTGGGTATTTGGTCTCCCTTCGTAATCCACCTTCGATATTTCATTAAAATGACAATATTTAACAAAACTTGTCACTTTTAGGTTTAGGTCTTGCGGTTTGAAATCTATTCCAATCCTAGAAAATGAATGGAAAAATGGTGTATGAATATCGTTATTATGATGAAATATTTGTTTTTGGTATATATTATGTGGGTAAGTGTTAAAATTGCCCATGTGTTGAGGAAAATTATGCTCTCAAAAAAAATTCTAAATATACACTAGTAAAGTTTTTATTTTTAAATACTAAGAGAATTTATAAGAATTTTGCTCTCGCCTCTTCAATAAATTACCTCTATAGTGTTAATTTGGATGAAAGTGAGGCTATAAAGATTTATAATTTGGATGAAATTGAATTAGGTCCATGATGTATCGATGTCTTATACAAATCATGTTGTGGTTGGCATTTATAGACTTATTGTATATAGTTCATACTATCTTCACACATCATCCATTCTACATCATGCAAGCAATATTGGTCATTAAGTCCATCAACCTTTTTGGGATTTAAACTTCAAGCTTAGCCTCTTGTAAAAAATAGGAAAAGTAATTTTCAAAGAAACTAAAAATTGTCATCTTGGGATAACTTCATGATGAAGAAATTTCACCAACAGAATGATCTTTGAACCAACAAAAGTGCGTGCGCAAGAAAGCCCTATTAGCACTCACATAGAGAAAATAAAATAATGTTTTTTTTAATTTCCTTTGGTAGATAGATGCCTGCCTCTTGTGGAAATAGACCTTAAAATTTCAGCTCTAGATAATTGACTTTGGATATTCCCAATATTAAAAAATCAAAAAGTTAACCCTAAACTACAAAGTGTGACAAACTAGCTAAATTTAAATTTAAATATAAAATGATTTTTGAAAATTTCTGAAAAATAATGAATTTGATTGATATCAAGCTAGACATCTCCAATAAAAATTCCAAGCTAATCAAATTCATGCTTCAAAAGTTATAGTTGATGACAACTCCACCATTCCAAATGTGACGCAAAATACTGAAAATAGTAGAGGTCTTTCTTGCAATCACCCTGTAATCCCCAAAGAAACCGGAAAGGTTTCAAGAGAAATTGTCAAAAAACAACAACTTCTAATACATTGCCCAATCTTAAATATTTTTTTTTTTCTTGAACTTTAAAGCGTATTTGATGATGATGAGATTTCACCAAAAGAATAAGGTCAAAATCATCTTCAATGTTCAAAAGTGCAAGCACTAGAAAGCCTTATTTGCACAAACGTGGAAGACATAAACTAATATATTCTTAGATGACTTTTCATAGAAAACTGCTCGCTTATTGTAAGAATAGACCATAAAAAATTTAGCTGTAAATTATTAATTTAAAGTACTCAATAGTATTCAAACCTCCTAAATCCAAAAGTGCGACAAATTATCAAACTTGAATTTTAAATATAAAAGGATTTTATAAAATTTCTAAAAAATAAAAGATACAATTATAATCAAGACATTCACAAACACAAAAGAATTTAAGTTCATCGGGTTCATGCTTCAAAAACTATTGCAAAGAACAATTACAATTTTAAAAAACTCTACCAAAGTTCCAAAAGCAAATGGTGGTGCTTCAGTGCCGGTTTAGGAATTTAAGTGACAATCACTTATTCTTATATTAACAATAATGTTCTAAAGTTGTTTAGTGGATGTCTCCTATTATAAACTTGTGTCACAAAAAACACAATTTTCTTACATTGTAGGCCGAGGCCAACTTCCAACTTTCTTAGGTTATAGAAGGTGAAGAGGTATACTAAATGTGGAACTTGTGAAGACCAAAGTCTCAAATTTTTTCTCATCTATAATATTGCTTGGCAAGAAGTTGAATAAATGTCAAAAAGTCACAAAACACATTTTTGAGGTACTTATTGTATTACAGAATCTACAATGGACAAACTTGTAGACAAAACAAGCCCAAGAAGATGCTTGATTTATGGATATTTTTCTCATATTAAACATGAAATAATAATTGGAAAATGGAACTCAAGTTGTAAATCTATTCTTGGTAGATCCAACTCTAAATCTATTCTTGGTAGATCCAACGATGTAATTGAGTGAATGTAGAGACATGAGCCTATAACCCTTAAGCTTAATTGTAGGTACCTACAACAATACAACCATTTGAAGGTGTTTATAACATGTGTATAAGTTATATGAGACTTGAGATTGAGCATTTAGGATTCACTGTCAGTCTGTCACACTGTGAAACTTTGAGCCCAATTTTTTATTCTCCACCAATCAAATTTTGAGAATTCATGGAGACTTAGGAGTTAGGACTTGAGACATATTGAATACTAGCCCTCAATTTTTCAATTGAAATATTTGTTGGGTCAAATCCTAAAGGACCAAAGCACATTTTGGGGAAAATTCGTCAAGAACTACTATTTTTAAGAGAGAATGAAAAAAACATTTTTTTTACTTGTTCACACCATGCACTGTGAAAACTTCAAAAAGATCCCACCCAAATTTTCAATTGATCATTGAACAACAACGAGGGCGGATTGACCCCCATATTGCCTCTATCAAAACGTAAACGTAAAAATTGCCTATTTGTGCCGTGTCAATTTGGTATTTCTTCATCTCTCCGAACTAATTTGGAATCTTTGATTGCAAATATGAACTCAAAATTTGCAAATTTTATCTTATGAAGCATATGAAATTCTAGTGTTTTCTCCAGGGATAAAAAGAAGGTGAAATAAGGGGGTCAATTTACCCTGGCCTTCAACAACCACATCATCTTTTTGTGGGTAAAATAAACAATTACCCAATGTAGAAATCTTGAAATGGAATTTTTTAAACCCTATCCAACGCAAGCTAGTAACTACACTACGACAAGGGCAAATTGACTCCCTTATAGCCCCATTTTTTATCCCTAGAGAAAGCACTTAATTTTCTTATTTGCCACATACAATGACATTTTCAAGTTGTGAATCCATTTCTGCAATCAGAGGCCCCAAACTAGTTAGAGGAGGTGAAGAAACACAAAATTGATGCGGCACAAAATAACCTGAGGCAATTTTAACATTTACCTTGTGGCGGGGTAATAATTTGCCTTGAGCCTGTGACCATGCGTGGAGAGCTACCGTTAGTCTGTTATCACCATGAAAGGTAGTAGTAAGGTAGTATGCTCTTACAGCGCCCATGCTCTAAAAGCAATCATGATACATAGGTACATTTTGCTTTCTTCAGTGTACCAAAAGTGCCAAAAGTGTATATTTCAGGAGGTGGTCGCTTTCAGGTGACCACTACATTACAACTTCAAAAATTTGTAACTAATTCCTTGAAGGTCCGACAAATATGAAACAACTTGGGTTAGAAGCCAATTCCTTTTTTCTTCCTATGAAAATTTACTGAAAATTGTTTGAAGGAGTTTAGCCTCCCTGAAAACGCAATCAGCTGTTAAATGGTCGCTTCAAGAGCAGTCTACCTTATAGCAACTCAATTGCCGCAATCCATTTTGATTTCCATTTACTCTGAAGTCACTTGGGTCCATCACTTTTTTTGCAATTGTTACATGTGTTTCTTCCATTATTTTGCAGTCAAATTGCACAAAATTTTGTATTTGATAAGCCTGTACAATTGCTGTACAAATAGTACAAATAGTACAAATGGCATAACTTACTAACATGCAGCCACTTGCATTCCAAGCAGCCTCGGGCCACCGAAAGGAAGCCCAGAACAGAGTGTCTGCTACAGTRAGTCCCAGTGAGTCCTTTACAGGATGATTATTTCAAGTCAATGGTCGTGTAAATTTTCAACCCCAAGTCAGCGCTTCAAACTTCCATCGCTGGAAATAAAACTCAAGTCAGCAATTTGATGATTCTCTCAATCAATCCGAATTACAATCGTGAAACTCTAGCAGCTCTCCTTTCAAGGCAAACATGCCCGATTCCACGCTTGTTGAAACAATGCCGGTTGACTCTTGACATGAAGAAGAAGAAGAAGAAGAAGAAGAAGAAGAAGAAGAAGATGTCAAGGGCATGGCAGTGGATCAAGGGCACTCAGTTGATACTTGATAGAGGTCGCAAATCAGGAACATCAACGGAACAATTCCGAGGTTCCTGGGATCCTCAACTCCGTAAGATCTAATGTATGCCAGGTTGTATCCGTTTTGCTTTCTTAGAGCTCTAAAGGTCCAGGCGGTTAAAACAGGCACGTTTCAAAGCACCAAATTGTAGTGTGCACAGAGCCCTGAAGTGTACGTTCGAGAGTAGCGTACGTCTGAAAAAGTGCCAATCGCTTGGAACTTGACCATTTTAACAGTTATGACGATATTTGGTTCCGGCGTTTACAACGTGGGATCGATCTTTTTAAGGCGACTCGGGAAAAAGCAACAACCGATATTTTACAGTGTTTAAATCGCGTGCCCATAGCACTAATTACGACTGATCAATACAAATTTGAGTTTTCGTTCAAGGATTGTCTCGTGCACTAAAATGCGGTAGAATTTCAAGAACTTGGCAGTCTTCCAGATGCTCGTTTGGTTCTTCAGATCAACACGAACCCTAGTTTTCAGTGGTGTGCAATTTTAATGCCACAATTTTGACACTTTGAAACACACCATCAGACTGATCATTTTGGGGAGACTGACCCTGCGCGAATCTCACTATAAACTGCCATTAATATGAAATTCTCCCTTAGTACATACATTCAATCAGTGAGAAATAATTATGCAAGCCAGAGAAAACGTAATGCAGMACCGTTCACAAGTGCATATTTTATAACGAATGTTTGCTGGTATACAGATTTCAGCTACAGATGCATATGAATTATTTGCAGTATGGCTTCGAATCACTCAGAAGTCCGGAAGCTAGAAGTAAAATCCAAATTCCGATCCCGGCCGGCTAATTATCTCCAAATCTCTAATGCACATAAATGTTTTGTGCGCAATCCATTGTAATTCTCGCTAACGTGTCTCCCGATCAACACCAGCCTGGAGGCTCTAATTATTCCAGAAGGAGCTTCCAGAGCTGCGCGCCAGCCACGATTATGCCTTCATTTCTTGCAGTTGCCAGAGCAGTTGGATCCGCTGGAGTTCGACCCGTAATCTGACAATTCCCGACGTGCGAASGATTCAAGGCTTTCCTTCGCAGTTTTAATCTGTTACAAAAAATGTCAGAGCTCAGACAACCGGTTATTTCCCCAGTGGCAATTGAGTAACACACGTACAAACACAGGCATTCATTGAAATCAAGTTAAATCGAATGAACATCACAACAGAAGAACAGCTAGAAGTGTCGCAAGTCTTCTATCGACGAAGTTTCTAAGTTGTYGAAACTCGAAATGCTTACCCAACCCCCACGAAGATGTTTCCTCGAGCCTGCACACACAGACGAACAATGCACCGTCCATTAGAAACGTGCAATCTACACCGTCCTGCCGGCAAAAGGTTTACTGATTGATCAAACAGTAACTCTACTGCCACCAAGACTCTGATTCGCGCCACTCTAAACACGTCATAGCTCATCGATCACCAAAAGAAGTTGCAAACCAAATAGAGTCACTCGATATTAATTAACAACCGTTGAACCTCAACTTGGGTCTAATGAGCAGTCATTCGATATATTCACAAGACTTGCACGACTAGCATGCGATTGAAGCTTAGTTGTGATCGAAGAGCGGCGTCCTAGAATTAGAAAGCCTTTTCAATATTTTCAAATAGCATCTGAGAAGCTGGAGCGCACGTCGATCTAAAACAAGTTGAAAATAAGACAGACAAAACTGCATGCCGGCAATTAAACTAGGTTAATTAGCTGTTCACAAACGTAACGCAAGTGTCCCGAAATCTGGAGAATATCAAATGTTTCCGAAGTTTCTTTGCAACAATGTGTGCCCGAATTAATGTTTGTGAGGTAACCTGTGAAGGGAGCCTTGGCCGGCTCTGGCAGATCCGCTTGCGCGACGGCGACATCTGCCGCGAGCAAGAGGACCAGCAGGCTGCAAACGCAGAGCAGCGTCGCTGAGTTTCTTCCAGACGCCATGACTGCTCACTTGGTCGATTGCAGATACACTTAATTTGTTCCAAAAAAAATGAGTAACTCTTTTAGACAAGATGATGCGCTCAGAGACTGGACAAACTTCGAATGGTGGGAAAGGCGCCATGGACGTGCTATAAGTACAGTCACCCCGTTGGTTTACCTTTTTCTTTTAACTAATATATTCCACCCCTCTTTCTCCGCCGGTTGCTCTTCACCCTGCCTTGACTTCAAAACACTGGCACTTCGAAAGCCCGAAGGATCAGGGATTTCCCCGATTCCTCAACATTTTGGAAACGTATATCCCTGAGAATGAGATTCTTCTCGTTAACATTGGCGACGTTTCAAGACATTGGCCAGCACTTTTCAGAGACCTCTCTCTCTCTGGAGCCTCAGATTGACACCTGTCCTAGCTTTTKGAGTTTTGTGCACGTGCATCCGGGATCGCCCGTTTGATTTACATTCGATGTATCCCTGAGAATGTGATTCAGGGATCGGCTATGTTCGTTTTAAAAAATGGTTTATTTTGTGGAAATSGGTACCCGAGATCTACACTTAGCGTAGTTTTAGAGCTTGTGCACTTGAATGTTATGATTTGAGACTGGAAAACAAACCAATTTTAGCGTCTAGKCCATATCATTTCTCCAGTGATACTCCCTGATATTGCTACGATGAAATCATGCAACAATGTAGCAACTCCGTCCCCGGGGGATCTTTTTCATGGGCATAATTTTCACACGGCACCTAAGTTTGCCATCGTCTTCACCGCAATTCAGGAAAACTTTGACTTCAGAGCTTCGGAGGTGAATGTTGTCATTCTGCCGAGTTTCAAACCATTAATTTAAGTTTCTATGGCCTCAGGACCTGACTAGAGAGGCGTATGTCTTCACGAATTATAGAAGCACGCCAACTTCGACTCTCTCAGAAAGAGGTACCAAAATTTTCCCATTGGAAGTTAAGATGATATCTATCTACGGAAATTTCCCCCAAAATGGTTGAACYCACATTTGATTGAATGATTCTTCTCAAGATGGAAGGACAGAAAATAAAGAACGCTGGCAAATAGAAAAACGGTCATATTTCTTAGACGTGTACTCAGAGTGCCAGAATTTTAGTCATGTTCAAGTGCTTAGAGTTCCGGCAACTGGAACTTTTACGTTACATGCTCAGAGCTCTAGAGACGGCAAAGACTTGTTCAGATATTGGCGTAGGTTTCACATGGGCAACTAAGAATTTCACTAAAGTCCGTCATTTAAATGAAGAGAAGGCAGATAAAAAAAAATTGTGGAACTTTCACACTGACAGAGACCTCTTTCGTATGAATATCATGCAYACTTGTCAAATTATCAATTGATGRCTATCATATAACACACTTGTCACAAYAYCATAGGTGTCATGTTCTGGGACCCCAGGTAGTCGGATGGGAGAGGTCAGTCAGGCTGTAAGTTACTTTCCCATTACTCTTTTTCAATTCTCTCCAACCAGGTGAGTGAGCTGCTGGTTCATGTAGACTGTGATAATAGGTGCAGCTACATGCCGTGCTGAAGACATTGAACTTACTTMCGTTAAAAGCTGGCCAACTGATGAAGCACTAGCAGACAATCCTTGCCCATCAAGACAGGCAATAGAAGTGCCACCTCGGAAGGTACCTGAAATGGAGCATTTAAAATCAATTTCGTGAAATTGGCGATAATCACAAATTGTGACATATATCTTCACAAAGGTATAATTCCAGGCCACAAATTCCAGGCCACAAACTAGACACAGGTATAGATTTTAAAAGATTCAGGTGACCCGCGCCAAAGTGGTGGAATGTCGCCCATTTAAGGAAATTGACTTTACTTTTGTCATAAAATCAAAAACACGAAGGGATATGAAGATTGACAATTCGACATCCTCCAATTTAAACTAGCTCTCATAACCTCCATGAACTAAGATCAGGATTCGTAACAAGCTCCGATTGAGCGCAAGTGTCTGCTTGGACTTGTTTCATCCACGAGCAGCACAATTTGTTCATAATCGTGCAAGATTCATCCAGGAAGGCARCAGTTACGGGATTTTTCATCCGGGAACAGAGCTGGTTACGTCCGGTAACCCTCTCGCCGCCTCACGGCGGCTCAAAGGTTACCTAGTTCATAATGTTCCATACAATCATGTGCTTCACCAGTACTGTACAGTACCCGGCAACTCTCAATCGTCCATCCCATTCAGCCATGGAGAAGACTTTTGCATAACATATAATTTGATTGACATTTTTGTCTTCTATAATCAACATTCAATTTTTATGCAATTTTCAATTGAGCATACCAAATTTGGGTTTCAAAAAAGTAAAACTCCATTTTTGGTGAATTACTTCATTTAAAATACATAGTTTTACATGATAATTCATTGAAGAGCATTGATGATGAATTTTTTAATTTTGATTGTGGCAATATGTAAGAAACATCCACACATACATCTTCTCTTCAATAAACATCTCCAAAGAGTTTTAGAATTTCCTCACAACAATTTCAAAATTTGGGGTGACAATGTGTAAAATTTGAAAAATTGATATTTCTTTATTGTAATTAGATTTTGCTATTTGAACTTCACATTGTTATTAGTTGTGTACATTTAATCATGATGGTAGCGTTGCTTTGCCAAAATCTAATTACAATGAAGAAATATTTATTTTTCAAAATTTGGACATTGTCACCTCAACTTTTAAAACCGTTGTGAGGAAATTATAAAACCTTTTGAAGATGCTTATTAGAGGAAAGATGTGTGTATGGGTGTTTCGTACATATTGCCAAAATTGGATGAAAAAATTCATCATCAATGTTTTTCAATGAATTTTTGTGTAAAATCATTAAAATTTAATGAAACAATTCACCTAAAATAGAGTTTTGGTTTACTAAAATCCAAATTTGGTATGCTTGATTGAAATTGTGTAAGGATTGAATGATAATTATGCAATTTGAAAAATATTAATCATATAATAAATTTTGCAATTTCTTTTGGAATCGTAGAATAGAGGTGGACGATTGAGAGTTGCCGGGTACAGTACTGTACAGTGGCCTTCAATAAGTCTTGCAACCCCATCTCAGTTTTGGGAAAAACACTCTAATTGCAAAACATAATTGTAGCAGGTAAATTTAGATATTTGACTTAGATTTTTGGCCTTGAACAAGGTGAGTCATGTACCTTGTTGTGATTCATTCCACTTTTTAGAAATATTTCTCTTGTGATTTGTGGTTAATTTTGGAAACACTAAGTTTAGTTTGAAGACACAATGCTACATTTAAATAATCTCATATTACAAGATCATTCATAGGTAGTGAATTTCAACCGGCTTTGGAGTTGAGAGGACCGACATTAGTGTAGACGCGCTTCTAGTGATTGTTGCTTGTAGACATAGCCTAGAAGCTTTGAGAGCAAAATTGATGTTTGTCTATAATATTGTGCATGTGGTATTGCTAGGAGTTCTATAAGCAAAACTTTGTGAAATTTTAAGTAGTGTTAGTTAACTTTGCACAACAATATAGTGTAAATCTCATTGAATGGCCACCACATTCTTTTGACCTCAATTCCATAGAAAACGTATGGAAGTAAGTCAAAGATCAAGTGCAAAAAAGATGTAGATCCATAGCAAAGACCAAATGCAAAGACTAGTGAATTTGGCATGGGAGGAAATACCTCAAGAAAGTATCTAAAGGTCAATTTCTACAAGGCCAAACCAAATGCAAGCTCTAATAGTAGCTCAAAGTGGTAGTACCTGATGGTAGTGGATGTACCACTTTATTGCAAAATAGTTGCTAGTGAGCAAGACAAAATGTAAAATTTATGTTATAATAGGCTTCTACAATACGTTGAATTGTTTTTAGTTCATGACCTTTGCCTTAAATGTGTATGAAAGAAGATTGCAAAACACATTAAAGCCACATAGAAAAAAAATTTACCTATATAGTGTGAGTTTTTGTAACATGAAAGATGTGGATAATGATGTTTCTTAATTAAATGTGCAATCAAATTTTAAAAAATCATCACAATTATTTTTCAATTAATTATBATGTGAACCCRTGAAAAAGAAATAAAATAATTCACCAAAAATGGAGTTMCTATTTTTGVACATTGAAATTTCACATGTTGGTTAAGATTCTGTAAAGCAATAGATTCAATAGGATAGTTTTGATAGGATATTCTTAAAATTGAGCTTAAAAGGAAAAGTTTGAAGGACTTCAAAGTGGGGTTGCAAGACTTATTGGATGGTACTCTACAGTCAGTGCAAATTTTGTGGAAGACCCAACGTCCATGGACACCAACCAATTGAAACCAGGCACTATGGTAACGTTTGTTAATATGAGATTATGAGATGCTTTGAAGCTCCAAAATTGTGACATTCTTGAAGCACACTGTGCTCTAGGACATAACATTCAGTAGCAAGCATGGTCTCTACAGTGATGGTGTGGAATATTCCACACCCAACATCCTTTGCATCCTCCACATGTCCAATTAGCTACTGATGAAGGCTGTTGGGTGTGGTACCAGAGCACGCTCCTGAATGTTATGGATTGTATACATCCAAGGTCAAAGGCATTCACTCATTAGTTTGATCCAAAGTCTAATTTCTTGAAATCTTGTCATCTTTAATGAACATGACAATCACTCCTATGATTTGATACTGGGTTTTGAAAAATGGTTTTGCTTCGAGCTTTATTGATTACTTAGCAGCATTGGCATGAACAGTTTCCTGTTGTTTAATTTCAATATACGTTTGAGACGAGGTTTCAGCTTTTGATGAATATTAACCCATTAAGGACTATGGGCGATTATGGAGGCGGGCAAGACTTATTCTGGTCCCAAGCTTAACATGGCAAAAAACACCAGACCGTGATGATTTCCGGACACTTGATGTACTGATGGAATTGGTGTGAATGCTTGGGGCTCCGCGGGGGCTCCGTATTACATTTTGTGGCAATTGAGGGTTCCGTTACTAGAAGATTTTTGCATTTTAGTCCACAATTTGTATGTTCTTCCACCCCGTAAATGACATATCAACACATATTGTCTTGATTCTTGTCCCAAAGCATATAGTTTCCAATTCCCCAAAGCTTTCCCCTTTTGTCCGTATCCAAATTCATTCTAAAACTATGGTTACCAATGAAAAAACATTGATTTCAACCGTAAAGTGGTTGACAAGTCTTTAATCCCTGAACGTGTCCCATGGCTTCAAATATGGCCCCTCCAAATTGAAAGATTTCCTTGTTTGACTATTATAATCTTTTCATTGGTACGGTCAAAGGTGTCCCTTTCACTCTAGTTCTAGACTTGTCTCTCTACTACCAATCAATATGATCAATTTATGTGGATCTCTTTTTAGATGATAATTTAATGGGAATGAACTGAGAAGGATATGGATTTTAATAAACATGAGCTGGGCGCTCAAGGGTTAATGGGTTAATCAAACGGAACGCAAGCATTGAACATTAGTCCAAAATTTAGGAATCTGAAACATTCAACTATGAAATATTCAACTATGAATCCTTGGTAAAAATCAGATTTGATTGATCCATGCATTGTGGTCCATACTAGGCAGAGTCCCAACCAGGGTCCCAATCCAATTGTCCAAAAGTTTCTGGACTTCTACTTTCATCAGCTAGCCACTGTAAATGACTTTTAACTATGAACACTTCAAAATGATCTAAAAAGTTAGCCTCGTGGGGTTGGTGTGACATATAAGGTATGCGCACCTACAATTGTACTAATAACAAGTGAGCGTAGTTACTATTTCTGAATATGAAACATTTTTATTGGATCATATTGTCAACAAAAAGAGGATCTAAACGTACTTTAGCATGCATTGTTTGGACATTGTGGGAATAAGTAATGACTTTTCAAAGAATTATCTTTAAAAGAACCCAAAAGCAACACTTACTATGCTCTTATAGGCTTTCACCGGTGATTGCATGAAAATACCTAATATACTATTTTCTGTCACTAGTCGGTAGCTGATCTGTTTTTTGGCCATAACTTTTGCATTTAAGTCCCAAATGACTCAAAATTCACAAGCAAGGTACTCATGACTATCATACACCTTGTCCAATTTTTATGTAATTTTCAAAACTAGTTTACTATCCAAAAATAGTCCACAATTCTATCTTACACTTACCAATTTGGAGGGTTTTGTACTATTTAGTATCCAAATAAATGAATTTGAGCTGAAATTTGAGGGTCTTCTAGTAGACTTGTAGCTTCTCCTCAAAGAAATTTTAAAAATTGTTATTCTTATGTAGTACGGAAGTCCACAAAGTGAGGTTCTTTGTGCTTGCATATTGAAACCTAAAAAAAATCATTTTGGTGTTTTTTTTGGTGACCATCTCCATAGAGTTGTTACAAATGGTCAATTCTTATTTTGTGTATTTTCTTATTTTTCTTATTTTTAACTAATTAAAACATCAAAATACCTATTTTCTTGAGATTCGGCACTTTTTTAGTTCTCCTACTTAGAGAATTTTCCTATGCATTTCTTTTGGTGGTTACCTTCTTCTTAACCCCTAACGGTCTTTGACTATGCTTTCACCAAAAACGCTCCAAAATTGCCATTTCTAGTGCAAGTACCAAATTTTAGAAAAAAAACATTTTTGGACAAATGTAACCGCAAGATCTTGTATCAAAATACTTTGGGAAGATGTGGAAAAAATTTCAGATTTTTTCACCATGTGGATTGCAAGATATCTGCGTTTAAAGTGACAAAAATCCTTTTTTGAGCCCTGCAAAAATCCGGGCAGCTGCATTTCAAAAGGCCACATTAGTATGAAAAAATGTCCAAAGTGGTGGTTGGTCTTTGAATTCATCCTTCAAGGCAAGTTGGTTATATGATTAAAAAATTTCAAATCATTTGGAATTGTACAACATGTAAGAAACAAATAGTAAGTAGAAAGAAGTAGAGAATGATTCAAAATACTAAATTGTTAACAATTTATTTATGAAATTGAAAATTGCCAATCCCAATGGTTGAAATGTTGTAATAAACAATCCACACCCAATATTTTGATTTTTTTTCAAAATTATTGAAAAATGAGTTAAATAAAGGACTTCAAAGTTTATTTTAGTGTAGAGATTCCATGATTGCCCGCAAACAAAAACTCTTCATAACTTTTGACTCGTTGATCAAAATGGAGTAATTCAAAGCTTCTCATGTACATATAGTTGTAGATAATCATTTTCAAATTTTTATTTCCGAAAAAAGTCATTTTTTCAGACATGAAAACTCTATTCGTAGTGAGCTGCCCAAAATCGCTATGTTGCCAAAAAACGCAGTTTGGTCCTTTAGGGGTTAAAGGTGTATACATCAACCATATATTTTTTTTAAATTTAAAACTATTTTTCTAGTTTTAAAGTACTCCAAAAAGAGTAATGACTATTGTTCAAAACCCAATGAATTTGACACGTGTTTCGTGCAATCACCCTCACGTTTTGATTGTGTACATCTTATATATGTCATCTACATCTAGTTTTTGTGATGCTTTTTAGTTCAAATGTAGGTGTAGAATTTGGGGCAATGTTGCCATCGTTGGTGTACATACTTTAAGAGTTAATATTTGATACCAACATTTCCTCCATCATCTTCATAGAAGCAAACAACATTGAGGAGTTAATTATGGCTTGGCTCCCACAATCTCATTTCACTTCTTAGGGCAATTATTAGATTATGGGGTACAGTGGAACATAAATCATGTGATGAAAAAAGGCCTTGATTCTTTAGGACTCAAATGATATCTTCGTGTAAAATTCACTTGTAACAAAAAATTATAGTTTATCAAGTGTTGAATCAAATATGACCTAATATACACTCATTTTGCTATAACAAACAATTACAAAATGATTTGCTCCTTGGCTTTGTCCCTATGGCATTGACACACTACTTGAGTGGAGTACCTACAGTCAAGCTTCCTCACATCAACATCTTTTGTTGATGCAAACCCTCCTCCCTTGCAATCCAAAGTCAATAAAGATATTTTTTAGTTCAAACATATTGCTAGGAATGACAAGAAACTAAATATGATTTACTTGGATTTACAAGAATTTCAAGTAATAAGAGGAATAAGTCTCATGTCTTTTTAGAAATCAAGTCTGTTTGTTCAATTTCTAATTTTTGAAGTTAAGCTAGTTGAGGCATGGACACGATAACATTGTATATTCAAAAAATGTTTGTCCCCATTCTAAGAAAGTATAATGCTTTGTTATATACATAGGAAAGACTTATCTGAGGATGTATTAGTAATTCTCCAAAGTTCAATTGTCTCCCAAAGAAAGATAATTGATTTTGGATAGGTTGGGAGTATAATCTCAATATTTATCATGATTTTTTGAAACTTTTTGTGAAGATAGAAAAACAAATTAGCTTTTTGGTAATATAATTATTATTTCAATTCATACCTAGGAGCAAAAGTTAAGGCTCAATAAGCCCAAATTTTAGTTTGGTGGGTTTTCTTCTCTTGATCCTTCTTGTATTAAAATCTTTTTTTGATGGGTGAATTATTTTATAAAAAGTATTTTTTTTTGCAAACTCTCAACTCAATTCTTCACCAAAAATTTAGAAAAACAAAATCTACAATGCCAAAATTCTAAATTATGAAGATTTAAGACCAAAAAATCTAGTTGAGTTAGGTGCAAAAAAACTTGTTTCCTTCTCTTTTAAATGGAAATATTTTCCATTCCATGAGGTCAAATTTTTTCAAATTTCTTTAAGACATTATTAGACTAGTTTAGTGCAAGATCCTAAGGTTAGGTATGTGAAAAAGAATCAATTTCTACAGTTTTTTGCCCTTTGCGCTTTGCATTAGAAATGACAATTTCAGTGAGTGGAATTTGATGACAAAGATCTTAGGACTTGAAGTGTTAATTCAAAGATTCAGATTAGCTAAGGAGCCATACGAGACAATTTGTTAACTAACTTATAGGGTCTCCTTTTCAATGATGCAATTTTTGCAAACCAACTTTTCCAAATTTAGACACGAGAATGATGAGGTTATGTTTGACTGTTATCTTTGAAGTCAATGGGGATGAGTCCAACATTTGATTTTAGCAAATCTATTGAACTCCGCATTTCATACCAATTCTATGCCAAATGTAGGTGGTTTTGGAAGTAGGAGTTTTTTTATTGGCTTGTGTCAAATTTTGACTTCAATGTATTACATGAGATTTGGGCAAGGGGAGGGCCATTTTAGGCATGTTCCCCTTGTTGTTCCTGATGCGAAGAGGAAACAATCGATTGCTGTCAGGGATATAAATACCAATATTTTTTTTTAAATCCTAAAAAACAGTTTAAAAAAAAAAAATTTAAATTGATGTGGACGAATTCGATAGTCAAGGACATTAGATGTTTTTTGGGGGATTTAGAAGACTGCAGGTTCCCAAGCTATGGGAATGCATTGGAAACTCTAGGAACTCTTCTACATAGGCAATCGGACATGGCCGAGAGACTACCACATTCAATAATACCAATTAATTTGTTTTTTAAATTAATTATATATATATAATTAGAAGCAATTTTCAATTTCTTTGCACATTCTAAAAATTCTAAATATTTTTTTTTAAATTCAAAATTTTAATTTATGAGTCGCTTGTTCTCATGCATGCAATAGTTTTGGGGAACAACTCCAAAACAGTCTCCTATGGGGCTGAAAAATCATCTATTGATTTGTAGCTTTCTCCACCCAAAAACCTCATCTAATATTTCCATTATTTGGGCAATTCCATTGACTCTTGCCATATTTTCACCCAATGATGACCTTTGCATAGCTATATAATATGTTATTCTACCAACAAAAAGTTATAGCCAACTAATTTCACAAGTTACTAATACTCGAGGAACTATGCAAAAGCTAATTTTAGATTGGTCAAAATTTATTAAATCAACTGCATTGATTGTTTCTTGTTTTTAGAAATACCACACTAATGTCTTCAAATTCATATCCACCACGGTAGGAATTAGGTAAGTTGTGGTTGGTCAAGCTAGATGCAATGTTAATGCTCATTCCAAGTATCAAATAAGAACCAATTGGAGTGAAAGTCAAAATGAAGGAATTAAGAGCAAAAACCAAGCACATCATGACCTAAACAATGGACTCCATGTTGAAGAAAATGAACTCACTCATATTAAACAACAAAAAATAGGACGCTTTTCAAGGGATTTTTCAATCTTGCATTTAACTCATGTGTAGAAGGATTGAATATTTGATATTTTCTTGCTTTGTATTATGTGTATAAAATTCTTGATTTAACAAGGCTTTATGGCAGTGGATGAGTGGTAGGGTGATTATGTGTGTGCCATCAAGGTATTGCTTTACTTGTTAAACTTGGCTTTGTGGATGATTGAGTGGCATGGTGATAATCTTTGCCCTTTTTGTGGCTATTTGTGTGTTAGGGTATTGCTCAATTTACTTGTTAGACTTGGATATTGTTCTCATTGTTTGTTTCTTTTTCTTTTTAGAAATTCCACACTGGCGTCTCTAAATACATATTCACCACAGTAGTAATCAGATTAGTTGCAATTGGCATTCATCAACTTCTGACATGGAGTCAGATAAAAGCCTTATTTATCAAAGTAGATGCAATATTAATGCTGATGATGGATATCAAACAAGATCAAATTAGAATGAAAGCTAATCTGAAGGAACCAAGGGCAAAAACCAAGCAACATCAAATTGGAATAAAAGCTGAAATGAAGGAGCTAAGGGTGGAAATCAAGTTCATGGCCTAAGTAATGGACTCCATGTTAATGACAATTTTTGAAAAACTTAAGTAAGCTCTAAGAATGTATGTGAAAACTTGATCATGGTATCCCATCCAAAGTTTGTAATGGTACATTGCAACAACACTGAGATGAACATGCAACAACATGCTAGAAATTACATGCTTGACTTCGGTGATGGTGAAATTTGCATTTATGAGATGTCTATGACATCTTGTCACATCCATAGCTACTTTCTTTGACTATAATTTGATCATTGCACAATGGTGTCTACTTGTCAAAGTTTGTGACCAATATAAGGAGATTTGGTCAATAAGTAAGATCCTATGAAATTTGGTGAGTCATATTCATTTATGTGTAAACTCACCCATGGCTCACCTTTGAATGCATGAGATGATGAACTCTTTGTTGTTACTTTATTGTAGGCGTGGTTTTAGTAAGGATACGGTAAGAAAGCCCATTGTGGTCAAAATTTGGAGTTTGGCCTCACGCTATTGTTGAAATTTTCAATTTTTTCCCCACTTAAAGACAAGTGTGAGAAACAACAAGTGCAATTGAAAGTATATTTTTTAGATAAAGTATGAATTTGCTAGGAATTTTTAAAGTGTTCAGTTTTCCATGGCCTAAGAGGGTCTGTAGACCACCCCATAGCCAACAAAATCTGAATCCATGATGGCCATCTCCCTACCTAATGCAATCACAATATTTCCTAACTTGATGGAATGCCTTAAAAGTCAATCCTTGTAATGAATTTCACACTGAAAAGTTGGAAGTGCCTTATGTGGTCACTAATCACTCTATCACTACCATGTAAGACATTGATTGTGGCCTAGATCTCACAAATCTAAAAAACCCACAATGAGGTCACTCCATAGGTGACCACAATCGAAGAAATAACCACAATGGGCTGTCTTACCTTGTAGGGTCTCTAAAAGTTGATGGCTAGTTGCTTTGATAAAAATTGGTGACATTGCTCAATAGAAGGCGTCCTAATATTGTGCTTCTCCATTATGTGCTCACCTTATTTACATAGAAAGTACACAATATTTAATATTAGGTTTCTTTCAAAATTTTTTTTATTGTGAACCTTATGATACAATTCCTCTCTTGATTGACAATTGAATAAAATATGCAATAACAACATACCTCCAAAACTTCAAAAAATATTTCACCCTTCATCCATCAATTGCTCATAAGATCCACTAGATCTATCCATTGAAGTGACTTCAAAAATTGCATACATTGTTGGGAAAAACATTAGAAGAATTAAAATTCCAACTGTGGTGCAAACTTATAGTTGCATGTGTACAACATTAGGACCCCCTACTGTAATTAGAGCTCCCAAAGTCCCACTAACTTCTATTGTAGTTAGATACATAAGGTACTCAACCTATGACAAGCACAACTCTCGACAAGCCTAAGGTAGGAGGTCCATAAAGCACCCATCTAAGGGCATAAGCTCAATTTTGGCAAGGTGAAACTGCTTGAAATAATTTCTAGTAAATTTTCCTTGAAAGACAAGTGGAATTGGCATCTAATCCAAGTTGTTTCATATTTTTTGGAGCTTTGTGGAATTAGTTATGATTTTTTGAAGTTGCAGAAAAGTGCATTTTGATGGGCTCTAAAACCGACCACCTCCTCAAATGTAGACCGCTTGTACATTAGAGAGTGCAAAATGTACCTCCAAAGCCTGATTGTGTTTAGAACCTGCTCCATTTTAGGACCTCCTACCTTAATGCAATCCTACTTCTTCTTGTACGTCACATTCTACAATACATATGGGACTGCAACAGGCATGTCCAGAGTTGTGCGTATCGTTACCTTACACCTTGCTAGCAGGGCTTTTTTTTTGGCTTTCCGGTGCTAGATTGCACTAGAAAAAAATAATTTGACTAAAAAATGGTAAAATTTCTTGATGTTTTTCTCCAGAAAGCTTTGAAATGAAAAATAATCTTGGATGAAATTGCCAAATTGTGGATGAAAACAAAATTATGGACATGTAAGATGTGCTAATGTGATATTTCCTATCCGATTTGTGGATGAATGTTGAAATTTAGAGCACCACAATAACATTTTATATCGCCACTTTGGCACTTCATAAAAAATGAAAGAAAAAGCCCTGCTAGCTAGTGTACCATACGCCTTTGATGGGCCAGCGTAATCAAGGTCGTGATATTGGAGAAGCTGTGCGACGTGTGTATGAAAAGACGAAACTGTGTGCCCGTCTCGAAAGCTCCATTGACGATGACAAACGAAAAGCAGCAGTGTTCCTTCAAAAAGGAGGAGCGCCCCGATCGCTTTCTGGTGAGAATTGTCTTGATTCTGCATTTATGCAAGTCTTCAACCTCTCGGTCGGTTCAACACCAATGCGGCTTAACTTAGGCCACTTCATTCAAACATTCAAGATTTGCAGACCTTAGCTTCAAGATCATTGCATGATACGAAGTTCAAAACCAAAATCCTTTCTATGACCAAGTTATCAGATGATTTGATAATCTCCCAGAAACTTTAAAAAAAATTCTCGGAGACGCCGAAGTTGAATGTAGATCTAAAAGACCACACGTCAAAGCGGCGACCTCAGAATGGTGCCGACGAAAGAGCTCGTCTGGGTTACGTAACTTAGACASGTTCAATTCGTTTGGTAGTTGTGGAGCTGCGTGTGCTTGCAAATCGATCAACTGCGAATCCATCAACGGTCTTCGTGGTATAGCTTGTCCCATAATCGGCAGGTTTGGGGACGGTCTTCGGGTTGTAGCTTGTCCCGTTTCCTCGATCGGTGGCTTTGAGGATCGATTGCAGAGTGGGTGGGTTTGCTGAGGGGTTTGCGATCATGGAGATGGCCAAGTACGCGGCCAATTACGCGCCCCTCACTCCCATAACGTTTCTGGAGCGAACGGCAGGGCTCCATCCCAAYCGAACCTCCATCGTCTATGGCGAGCTTCGCTTCACGTGGGCGCAGACCATGGCGCGCTGCCGTCGCCTCGCATCCCAAATCTCGCAGCTCGTCTCCATCGGCCAGACGGTAATTCGCAACAATTCCAAACCTAGCAAGCTTCCTTCACGACGTTAYGTGCAAGAACACCCTAATTCTTGTTCCTTATGGTGAATTCTGCTGCAAATGCGTGGATGAACTCAGGTTTCTATCTTGTCGCCTAATTGCCCTGCAACTTACGAGGTGAACTTCGGGATCCCCATGGCGAGGGCGGTTCTGAACTCGATCAACTCCAGGCTTGACGCGCGCACGATCTCCGTCCTGCTCAGTCACAGCGAAACCAAGGTCTTGTTTGCGGACTCGCAGTACCTCCCCGTCGTCCAAGAGGCGCTTGGGTTGTGGTCCCCGTCGGAAAAGCCGCTTATCATCGTCGTCGACGACAGCTTGAACCCAGGAAAGGTGAATTTCAGAAGCTTTCTTCCTGGGTATGGCGAGCTCGTGGAGTACGAGRAGTTTCTTCAAAGTGGTGACCCGGCGTTTCCCATTCAGTGGCCTCTTGATGACTGGGAGACCATTTCTTTGAATTACACTTCGGGTACCACGGCGAGACCCAAAGGGGTGCTCTACCATCACAGGTACCACTACAACGCCATCGTTGGTCTCTGAATTCTAGCTCGACATGAACTTTTAGGGGTTTAGCAATTTAGGGTTTGACGACGTGATCCTTATAACATTACTTAGAGGGCCTCTGCTGCCCCCAATAATCTGCATTTGTCATTCTGATTTTATCAATATGTTGAGCTATATATATGCAGGATTGACATCTTGYCATTAATAATGTAACAAATGGCCAGGTAGGATGCATTATTGCGACCTCCTGTGGTGGACATCGTGAAGAATGTTTCCAGTAGGACATTTATCTAGATGACGCCCAGGAGGCCAGGACAATGYTTGATTGCTTGTGTTTCCTCAGAGTCTAAGAGGACCTGTATGGGAGTRGAAGCATGCTTTTTACAATTCACGTGTAGAACGTCAGAATGTACAGCCGATTCCAATTCTCAAAGTAATGAGTGCAAGCTGCCAATTAAAGGACTAAATTAAAGAATGTAATTGTGAATTTAGGGGCGCGTATCTGACGTCACTGATCCAAGCGCAGTTTTGGGGCGTGGGAGACGAAGCGGTGTACCTTTGGACGCTCCCCATGTTCCACTGCAACGGCTGGGGYTTCATCTGGGGCATGGCCTTAGTAGCCGGTACGAGCATCATCCTTCGCAATGTCGACACCAAGGCCATCTACAACGCCATCGTCCAACACCGCGTAWCGCATCTCTGCGGCGTACCAGTAGTGCTCAACATGATCGCGAACGCGTCACCCCAGGAGAAGCAGCCCCTACCTCACGTCGTCGCCACTTACACCGGCGGCGCCCCACCCCCTCCAGCAGTCCTCTCCAGCATGGARTCTCAGGGCTTCACCGTCYTGCACTCATACGGCCTCACGGAAACCTTCGGCCCAGCCCTCGTGTGCACATGGAAACCCGAATGGGACCACTTGGATCCCGACCTCCGAGCCAAAATCAAAGCCAGACAAGGAGTGCAGCACATTGGGCTTCAATCCGTGGACGTTTTGAACCCCATCACCATGCGCCCTGTTCCGCGAGATGGGAAAACAATGGGCGAGATTATGGCCCGCGGGAGCACGATCATGAAAGGGTACTTAAAAGACGAAGASGCGACGCGGAAAGCGTTTGAGGGCGGRTGGTTCCACACAGGCGACCTCGGTGTCATCCACCCGGATGGCTACATGGAAGTGAAGGATCGGTCAAAAGATATCATTATATCGGGAGGTGAAAACATTAGCTCGATTGAGATTGAATCCGWGCTGTTCCAGCAYCCGGAGGTGCTGGAAGCCGCCGTGGTGGCTSGCCCGGACGCGCAGTGGGGCGAGTCACCGTGCGCGTTCGTGACGTTGCGAGACGGGGCTCATGTGAGTGGCGAGGAAATTGTGGCGTATTGTCGGAAGAGTCTCCCAAGATTCTATGTGCCCAAAACGGTGGTTTTCGGCATCCTGCCCAAGACGTCCACTGGGAAGGTGGAGAAATTCAAACTTCGGGAGATGGCGAAGGGCTTGAACAGTGTGAAGCRTGCAAGCAAGTTGTAGTWGWGAGCGTTGCGGCCGGGTTTRTGAATTCTTCCTTCTTGTAAATGGGAATGTAAATCACTTGTAGTGGAGATTTTTCCTTCACYGGTTCGTAAAATTCTTRAGGAGCTGCCTCAACTGCCKTGGAGAAGCAATCCAGATTCTGTTCTTGTACAAAATCTTGAGCTGGGAAGTACAGTAGCAACAGCTACTGGAAGAATGCAGGTGCAGAAGATGGTGGTAGCAGAATAATTGTCTGCTACGGATATATGACTTAGTTTCCAAGGAGTATTCAATCAGGTGCTCAGATTATGTTGTTAGGTTTTACACCTCTTTCCTGTGGATTTCACGAATATTTACAAGAACCCTGGAGAAGAGAAGTTGGAGATTGGTTGGGCACCGTATTCAACTCAAGGTTTATGCTGTGACTTGCCAAAGGTAGAGATAATCAAGATTATTGCGACCATCAGTTACGACCTTTGCTCGTTATTACTCCTCAAGTGTAGCAAAGGCTTAATCCTAACATGATGAAGTCATAATCCAAGCATGATGAAGTGCYATGCATTCTCTCTACAGTGWCTGTCACAATCTTSAGAAYYATTTTGGAGGGTTCGTCTATATGTGAAAGAATAGATTATCTGGAGCAAACAATCCAGTGTAGAAGACTGCAAGTCAAAGACGTTAGTAATCAGACCCCRGTTCCAATACCAAGCCCTGCCACCTAGAATGCATCTCATCTATTCATTCACTTGGTAGATCTTAAACTACCAAGTTGGGTGTAATGACTTAGTGAAATTTAAGCATGACTTGGCCACCAATCTTTACATTGCAATGGGGTTGTTTAGAGCGGTTCAATGGTGGCCTACAAACTCCCACTTTGAACAATTGCATATGAAATTCTTTACACATAGGTAAAGAAGGTTTGACCTCAAGAAGGTTTGGCTCTTGCATTACCCAAAGCAACCTTCAATGCAAGCTTTTCAGTGAACTACATTGAGTGATCTCCCAATGAAAGCACAACTCCTACACATTGGTTTAAATGCTTACCGTTGGATGCAAATGGTATTCTCTACTTGGCCACAAGAAATATGCCAACATTTTTAATTAACAACGGCAAATGTAGCAAGTGCTCATCYTGTGAAWYGGTCTCATATCAAAATTACAAATTTGTGTAAGTAGCTATATGCACACAATAACTCTACCACATGCATCTAATTTTCACTCTTGTTACATGGTCTACTTCCAAAGATGCAAAGATTTGCCTAGAYGACKCAAGGGAGCCAAAGCCTAAGGCATGCTCTCATTCCAACATCTGGCAACGATGCACTTGTACCTTAAAATTTGTACCAACCCTCTTGAAGACGTTACTTTAGGTTCTCCTTTGAACACATAAAGTAATGTAAGTCTAAGATTAACTCCTGACTAAAGTTTGGGACCATCCTAGAACTCAAAGTCCAAAAGATCTCCCTCCAAGAAAACCTAGTTGCTTTAAATGCTTATTGAAATGCCTATTTCTAATGTTAATGTTGCTCCTTGCCAATTGCAACGCCAATTTCTAACAAATACGTTGTTGACTGTTAGAAAGTTAGGTCAGCTTACTGGTAGGGGTGCGGGTGCAAAATGTGGTCGGCGGATTCCATGAAGTCCTTTCTAGTGAGAGAGGAATCGTCAACATCAAGGTAAGTTGGCGAAGGTCTTTCTGCTGCTGATGGTCTGGTCACGTTTACAGCAAAAGAAGCCATCGGTTTAGGGTTTAGGATTCAGGGTTTAAGGTTTAGGGATGCACTAAGTAAGGGAGTGTCAGAGTAGCAGATTCTAGCGCGAGACTCAAGTCACAAGCCTTTCTGCAACTGCTCGCCTCTGTGCGCGCACATTGGAGCTCCGCACCCTCACGAAGCACCATCACATTTCAAAAAGCGGCGACGTCGGCCAGGGCAATGTGGCGCAGCAACAAAGCGCGAGCTCTGAAAGGCTCTAATTTTTCTTCATCAACTTCGGGAATCTTGACTCGTTAAGCCACTCTCCCCGTCCTCGTCCTGCAGCAAGGAGTCGAAGTAGGAGCCRCCGAGCTCGTTCTGGATGTCGCCCAGAAGCTCCCGCACGTTGATCCTCTCGCTGGGGTCGCGGTCCAGCGCGTCTTCAATCTGCACGCGCACCTCTCTCCCGAGCTGCTCCTCAATGGCCTCCAGAAGCTCCCGGAGATTCGTCCACTCCGGAAGATGGTCCAGCGACAAGTCCTCGAAAATTCCGCTGTCTCCCATGTCGCCCTAATTCGAATCGGGACACAGTTTAAATGAGCCTATCCACGAAAGAAATGCTGATTTGACCTGCACAACACCTGTGCAATTCATCACATCTCTGTACAAACGATTATCCTCCAAAAAAAAGAGTTAAATAAACTCCATCTCCAGGTCTGAGAAAGAATCTGCAAACCTAATTTTGGTTCAAGAGACCTTTGCTTTCAGAAGACTTCAGTTAAGGGTCGACCTTCCTCACAGCAAGTAATAATTCAGAATGAACGCACAGAACGAGATCAGAAATACTACACGCAGCACGTACGCACAAGCTGCATTTCTTGGTGAAGACAAAAAGGCAACAAGCTTGATGATTCCAGAGAGAAGAAGTACTCACACTTGATTCAAACCGYTGACGCATCGGTTGATGTTTGTGAACTTATCAGATCAAACGAGGCAACAACAAGCTGATCTCTATGAACAATTGAAAGTTATACTGACAAGTCCGAGACGTCGGTGGAATCTGCATAAATGATTGTTTGTAAGCCAGAAGAGTTGTCGAGCACATTCTCTATTCTTTGCCGAAGCAATCACAACGAACAAACCTGCTACACCTCAAAGGTTTCATCACCAGGATAAGTTGATACGAAATCATGTAAAGAGCTCTAAAACATCTCTTCAGGCCAAAAGGATATCACAATAAGCCCTAGAAAGAGGTCACGTTTACATACCAGGCACATCGGTGGCCAAATTTAGCGCAATGTGCACCCTTGAAGAGAAATGCATCAACCCTCCGTCCGTCGACATTCGAAGCGTAGCTTGACATGCTGACAGACATCAAAATGGTGAAGAGTCTGAAGGGATTTCGTGACTTGAGTCTTCGGAGTGCCGGCATTGCTGTGAAATCATCAATCATGCAAACCCTCGCAATGGGGGGCAGACCACAACTATTGCACGCACAAACTCCTGGAACTCTTGCGGCTGACGGAATATTCCCGGGACAACTCATCCAGCGGTCATAGGAGTCGGCATGATTCCGTTACTGACGTCCTACGCTGGGATTGTGACGTCGTGATTTATGAAGCATGTGAGGAAACAACTCAACTCAGTAAGCGACAGTGCGAACACATAAGCGAGTTTTTTGGGTCCAAAAGTTGGGCTGCCTGCAAGTTGAACTTTGTTAGGAAATTCGCCCCCCAATTTCCTGATTCGAGTGTGTCCAGATCATCGGGCAGAATCCGTCGCTCCGTCACTGTAGCACATGGATGTTGCTTCATCCTGTCCACTTACGACTGTTGCTATTGATGGGCCGTGCCCTCGGGTTCAGGATTCCACTATTTTAGTCTGGAAAGGGGAATCATTCCCAATTTCGGCCGAAGGTGGACTGCAGTGGGGTCGTCACCTGCGCCTGGGTGTCGCTGCTACTTTTCTGTATCCAAACGTCGGAAGGTGACTGAGTTACTGGGTGGTCATATACGGCACACCTTGCAACGTGGAGCAGAGCCGACGCGGTGGAGTTCGCCGGATGCTGCCCATGGATGCAGCAAGGTGCGTAATTCATATCCGTCTGCATTGCTTCTCCGAAGACGGAGAGAGGAAGGCCCCCAACCTTTAAGACTGGCTTAATTYTGGATTCTGTTCATCTTGGATACCTCAACTTGCTTTTCCAAACTTGAATGTTCTCGAGGCACGGTTTGTGGTTCGGTGGAAGGGTAGAGTCGCAAGATTGTGCGGGAGTTTGARTTGAATCTTGTGGTTGTCTCTTTACTTCGACAATTTTAGGTTTTAGTCTGGAAAAGTAGTTCTAGGTTTTAGTCCTGGATTTCTTACGGGTTTTAGTCCTGGATTATTTACTTTGCAACAATTTGCAGGGCGTTTGAATTGTGGGACCGTGAGCGTTGAAAAGATGTTGTAATTGGAACTAGACTGCGTGTGTGCGTTCTCCAAATTACGGAGAGTTGATAATTTATAGCCGCGGAGACCGTTGTTTCTGTAGCTCAGGAGCTTGATGTTGTTCTATGTCGGCAGCGATGGTGTGAGAAACCCCAACAAGCAGGCCGCCAACAGGGTTCGGTGGTGAGGGCGACCATTTCTTGGCAATGACAGTGGACAATGGCTCCACGAACACAAATCACGACTCCCCTTCCGCCTGGTCTCAGTCGGGAGAGTTGGCACGAATCGGCGAGGATGAAATTATCAGACACGGGACAGTAGGACATGGCAATGGCAACCTTGGGGCTGCCCAAGAGAGCAGCGCCCTTGACGCCGACGCGGAGTTCGACGGCTCCTTCTCCTTGCGAGAGCTCCTGCATGGCAGTCCGCAGAAACTCTCAGAGCCCGAGAGCGCGGAGTCGAAAACCCAGAAGAAGAAAACGAAAGCGGAGCCAACTCTCGGCCCCAAATCCGACTCTCGCTCATGGTCTGTGCGCAATTTGCTCGGAAGTTTTAGGGCACGCGAGACTGAAGGAACGGAGGAAGCCGTGCCAGACGCGGGGGTGCCGAATGCAACCGCGAAAACGAAAAGACCAGATAGCAACACGAGTTCCCCGTTACGCCAAGGCTCCCCGTTTCGAGGCTCTCCATTGCGCCCCGGCGTACGCAATGGTGTGTTTTGTTGTAGGTACGTGAGAACATCCTTGGGCGTAACTGGTTACGTGCTTTGCATATTCAGTTTACTCTACGGAGGATTCTGGAGAATCAAAATCCGTGAACGATACAATCTGCCCGCACACGCGTGGTGCTGCAAACAGCCCAGAACGAGTGACTGCTTCCAGTGGCTGTTCTGTTCCTTCTGCTCCCTCTGCCAGGAGGTTCGCACAGCCGAGTCTTACGATGTCCGCAACGACCGGTTTTATGTCAGGTCCATGAACAAGGCCCGCGGATCACCAGGAGGTAGTTCACCTGACTGTGGAATGCAAGGAGACTATCCTCCTCCACCAGATCACATCCAACCTTTGCCAGGCTCCCCTATGGTGCATCTCAAAGATAAAGACTCGTCCTTGTTGCAAGACAAGCCTGTCGATTTAACCGTCTTGTTCCCCCCACCTGAGCAGACTGTGAACTCTGTGTCAAGTCCTCCTCCCACTCCCCATATGGCGCAGAGCGCTTGACGAGGTAGGCTGGACTCTACATATGTAACAAGACGGGAGAGCTTAGACCACGGAAGGAATCAGGTAAACAGAGTCTCTTCTAGTATATGGAGGAACTTCCTCATCTCCTTCCATTTGTACATTAGTATCTTCTTCGTAAGGTTTGCAAGTTTACAATCCTTGCTGTACGCTCAGAGCTTTTGCATGTAGTTGTATTGACTGTAGCTGCTGTAGCTATTTGAGCAATGTATGTATGGTAGTGTAATTTTGTTTCTTGCAGCAAATGTTTTGTTGCTGTACGCTCACATTCGTGCTAGTGACGCTTTTATTAGCGGGGTGGAGATCTGTTGTAGATACAGGTCATGATGTTTTTTACATAGAATTTTGGTGTACCATTCTCACTCTATTCCTTCACAATAAAGTGGAAGTCGTGCAATTAGTGTGCCCTGTGCCGTTCTGCACTTGAGTGGGTTTTCCTACTTGAGTATAGTTTAAATCTTATGAAGGGACTGTGTAAATCTTCCGTGAAAAAGTGGAATGTGTTAGGATTGCATTTTACGGTTCTGAACAACGAGATCATTTACGGCCAAATTAGAAATGCATGAGCTGACCTGCAGTGCAAACTAGAAGRTGATTTCAGCCATGAAACTACTCCGTAACAGATTTCCGAGGAGCGGCCATGACCTGGACAATCTTTGGAGACCCGGGAGGCTTGAGATTATGTCTGTTTAATTGTCCTCTTGAAACAAGAACCTTCAACAGTGTACTCAGTTTGCCAAGAGCTAACTTAATGGCTCTTCTGTTGTCCTCTTGAATCCCCAATTTCCAAGGGTGTATTGACTTACAAGACTTACAGTGAACACGGTGGTTGGGGGTTACGACCCTATCGTCTCAACTTAGTAAAAATTGGCATAGCTGAGCTGCACTAATTACACTAATGATGGTAAATAATGTTACCTACACTAATGATGGTAAATAGTGTTACCTATACTAATTTGATTTAAAACAGCCATAAGTTTTTACTCTTAATGAATATTTTTACCAGCTATAGGTGCAAAGTTTTCCCAACTTTAGTACTACTCAGTAAAAATATTCTTGAAGAGTAAAAACTTATAAAAACTTATAGCATTTCTAAAATAGTAGGTATGGGTAACACTATTTACCATCATTAGTGAAGTGAACTTTACGTTTTGTGTGGCCTGGGCAAAGCTACTGTATTGTACTGTATCCGAAGTGACTTTACTAATGTGAGGCTTCAGTTTTACTTAGTCCCTTATATTGGTGAGGCTACATGATGGAATGGTTTAACTTATGTAAAGAACTGAACAGTGGATTTTTTAATGCTCAATTGCCTAAAAAGGGTAAATGTGTTAAAATATGCCAGATTGTAAATCACAGCCGTACATATTGCTGCCATAATGTTTCCAAAACCTCATTTCATTTGTTGTGCAATGCAAATACACACAAAAATTGCATATAAAGATGACATACTCAAAATTGGGTTTCCTTCAATTCAAGCCCCAAAATTGGAGGAGTGAGGAAATTCAAAAACCTTCACTAAAACAAGGCAACATAACCATTGGTCTAGAAAACCAAAAAAAAATACCCATTGGAATTGAAGCACTGTCGTTAAGTCTATTGACGGGTCAATTTTTGTAGTAAAATATGTACATGGATTTCATTTGATTGTATTGAAAATAGACCAAATTTACAATGAAAAAGTAGTTCTTCAATGGTTAATCAAATCTTTAAATGTGAAGGTATCCAATCTATCCAAATAACACTTAGTTAAAGTGGAAAATCGAACAAAAATCAAACTCTAAACTTTTCAAATAATAGCATAACTTCTTTCTTTAACCCCTTAATTAGTGCTTGAATCCTTTCTTGAGTTTTTACATGTTTTTATTAATATATTTATAATTATATATTTAGAACCTCAATTTCATCAAATTCATGATAGAAAAAGTGTGTTTTTTAAAAGTCAAGCATTTGGTTTGGATGAACAAGAAGTTTTGAGGTTATAAAAAACTTTGAATCTCTTTGTTCATAGTTTAGATTTTGAATGTCAAAGTACCAAGGTATAATCTATCCATACATTAGTTGCCAATAATATGTAATGCCATATTTAACTACTTTTGGACTATTCAATGAATTTTGGACTTTACATTGAAAGATCTCCAGATTATAACATTGGGAGGTCTCTCGATGTTTTCACAGATCTCCTGATGTTTTGCATAGATTTCCCGATGTTTTGCATTATCTCCCGATAACCCGTTTTTTTTCTCCCGATAACCATTATTAATTTTGGACTTTCAAAAGTCCAAAAGTAGTTAAATGTGGGCATGTGGCATTATACCTAGCCAATGGTAATGAGGTGGTCAATAAGAATGACATTGGCATAGAAGTAGGGGTCGAAAGGAAAGATCTTCTACATTGAATAGGGGTATTAAGGGGACCAAACAATCAAGGGGATTAAATGGAGGGAACTATATATGTTTGAAACATGATGTACAACCAATGACACATTAGTTGATGTACAACAATGGTAGATATTTATATAGTGTGAAATGTCAATTAATTAGTATGGTCCTCTTAATACCCCTATTCAGTGTATTGTGTATAGTACTTTGATTTCCAATGAGTACTTTTGGATTTTTTTAACCCTCAAACGCCAAGTGGATCACCGTGAAAAGCATGAATTCTAATACCATGAGATTCATTTGTTTAAACAATTCCAAAAGTATATATTGGAAGTCAAAGAATTATTGAAGATCTTTCCTTTCCACACAAAATTCTGAGGATGAATAATTGCATTATTGTCCTACACAATTTGATTATCTCTCATTCATTGACCACAAAATGGCCTTGGTGTTGTTTAAGGGTTAAGGTAGAACCACCTATAATCAACCAAATAAGGAATTTGGACAAATCTAAAGCAATTCAATGCAAGGTATTTTTAGAGGTGTATTGATAAAAGTGATGGGGATTGCAAAAACTTTGGAAATTTTATTGCATGAATTGAAATTACTATGAATTTTGAAAGGCAAAAAGTGCTCCGGACCCATAGCCAATCTTAGGACTCTTCCAATTCCGATCATTCAAAAAACTACTTTTCCACTCAATACTTCCTACTTTTTTTTGCACTACTTTGGGACATGTTTCATGAAATTTTAGTCCCAACCTTGAAAAGAAGAAAAACAAACATTCTAGTCTTAGTTGGAAATAAGTCAATCTATAGTTGGCTATGGGGCACTGGTTGGAAATGGGTGATTCTACCTTATATCCAACTACTCTGCCCCATAGCCRACTGTAGTGATTCCCACGGTATCAAAATTGATAACTTCCATAGTCACTAGTCCGTTCTTTAACCCTTAAACGCCATGGCAGACGTTTTGCGTCTGATGAATGACAAGGAATCAAACTGTGTAGGACAAAATTACAACTTTTCATCCTCGGTATTAGGAGTGGAAAGGGAAGATCTTTTCTAGTACTTTGACTTCCAATGAGTATATTTGGCTTTTCAAAGTAGATGATGTCACATGGTTTAAAAAATGCATGATTTCCACGGCCACCGGTCCATCCTTTAAAGGTTAAGGGTCAAAATTGATGATTTCCACGGTCACTAGTCCGTTCTTTAAGTTGTCAACGCATGCTGGTGGGGGCCCGGAATCCAGGCGGGCCCAATCTGKGAAAAAGCACACGCCAAATCCCGTTTGGCGTGCTCGTTTTGGCGCTTATTGGTGGAGATGCCCTTACATTTGGGGTCCTTGGTTGTGTCATGTTTGGGGAGGAAGAAGTGCGTGCTCGGAGTTTCCTTTCGAATTGGATGTATGTTGGTTGAGTTCAGCGTCGCACTGCAGGGGATTCTTGGTGGACGAGGAGAAGGTCTATACTCTGATGATGAGGCTCTTTTGAGGCTCTCGTGAGTTTGACGAAGCCCTGCAGGTAGGCGATCCTTCGTTGGTTTGATTGATTTGCAGTTGCTTAATTTGATGTAAGTGCTGGTACTCTTGCTGTGGTTTGATTTTTTGTTCGCTTCAAGAAGTGAAGGCATTTGTAGAGTGAAGTGCGTGGAATTTCTTTTTTTGGCTCGGGTTGCGGAATGTGCTGGGGAGAGGCAATTCTTCCTAAGCCTACGACATGGCCGCTTAATTGAAAAGGAGCTTCTGTTGGCACTTCTTCACGGCAATCTAGACTTTGAGAAATTAGAGAGTCTAGTAGATAGCAAACAGGCTCTAGAAAAGAAAATCCCTTATCGTGTTTAGGTCATTCATTACTGTGGTGGGTTACAATCAGGATGAAAGCTCTTCAGTACAGTACAACTGAATTTTGGTTTTGCACTGATGGTTGCTCGCAAAATTTTCGAGTTTATTTTTAAGCTTCTGGTAGATTTTCCTCATGAATGAAAACAATAGATGTCTCCCCCAAAAGATTGCGACCAAAGTGGGGGGGGGAGGGTAGTAGTCTTGCATTATACAGTACACTATAGTATTGTACCACAAAAAACTGACACCCTTCTTCCCATACAAACATTTCATTTTCAAATGCAAGCTTATGCAATTTTTATGCAATTTTTTTATAGTAAAGTAAGAAACAGAATATCCCAATCTTCCCTCTAGAGTTAAACCCCTCAACGCCCAAGGTCCAAGTATGCTTAAAAGCATCCTCCCTTTGGAAGTGTTAAAAGTCTCACTTTCAGTTAGTTATGAAGATCTCAACTGTACAATATTGTAGTGTGCATGTTGTAGATGTGGAACAAATTTGGGGTCATTTGATTGTATACTAGATTGAAATATTATAATGTTTTAGTGTTGAAAAAAGGTGCTCAAATTTTCTTAAATACACATTTGGAGGTGAGATTTGATTTCTAAACAAACTCACATCAAAATATTTTAAACTACAAATTGATTCAAAACCAAAATATAAACACTTTGGTGGAAAAAAATATCATAAAAATGACTCATTGTGTCTGCAAAATGGATTTGAAATGTCAAAAAACACTGAAAAAAGTAGTAAAAAATCACATCTGTGGCTAAACCTCTTTCTACTAAAATGCCTTTCAGTCACTCAAACATCTTGGATGGATATGAAATTTTAACCACACAAACTAGCTTAGTAAGTGCAACCTTTCCAACAAAATTATTGAAAAAGGATCATATACAAAAATGTTATGAGCTGCCAAAGTTCACTGAAATGAAAAAATTTCTACATTTTGAACTTTGAATTGCTCCCAAACATTCAAAACAACTTGGATTGGCATGAAACTTTTACCACAAAAACCATATATTTATGGGAACAAACTGCAGTAAAGTTTATTGAAAACAAACTTTTGATGAAAAGATACAATCCCTGAAGTTGCAGCCATCACAATGCAGTGTGCTGAACCTTAATTGAACTTGAGAACTGTGAATGACTTTCACAAACTCAATACGTCTTGAATTGATCTGAAAATTTTACCATAGAAATTAGACTGGTATGCGCAACTTTTCCAACAAGTTTTATTGAAATCAGACACTGGATGCAAATATTAGAGCGCTTCAAAGTTGACTGCTAGACTGAGTGAGGACACTTTTTGTCCCCTTGGACATTGAGGGGTTAACCTCTAAATGCTCAAGGAAGGTTCCTTTCCAAAACCACCTCAAAATTGTTGTTTCTAAAATGAAAGTATAAATTTACTTAAAATCAGTTTTTGGAAATTCTAACTTCAAGATCTTGTTCATCAAGATCAAAGTAGTCTACATTCTAGTTTCCAAAGACTTTGACCAAACAGATTTTGAAATAGCTCCAATAAAAGTCCARTTTTTGCACTTTTTCCAAACAAAATGCCATCTAGGGTGCCAATATGTCAACTTCTTACAATAGAAGTGTTTTCAATTTTTGACCAAATGCAATTACCAAAAATTAATTTTCATTTTGAGTTTTTAGGAGGCAAAATCATTGTACTTAGACATTYGRCTCTCCAATACATTACTATTTTATCACTATTTTATAACTAGAATCACTATCATTAAAAGCACATCCCAAAATGCTTTAAATTACCRTAATAAAATCTAGATTTAGAATTTGGATGACAAAAAATTGCCATGCCATTTGCACAATTTTTCTTTGTTAAGCATGATTTGTTGCAGACTCTGTAATTTTTGTCTTTTAGTTTTGCTTTTGGAGCATGAATCCAATCAACTTGAAATTTTTATTGGAGATGTCTAATTTGATAGTAATTAGATCCCATATTTTTCAAAAAAATTTAAAAATCATTGTATATTTAAATTTTGATTTAGCTAATTCATCACACTTTGCGGTTTAGGGTTTTTTAGTGTTGGAGAGTATCCAAAATTAATGATCTAGAGACAAAATTTCTGTGGTCTATTCCCACACTAAGCATGCATGCATCTACCAGAGGGAATTTAAAAAAATATATATTTTATTTCCTCTACATGTGTGCGAGCAGGGCTCCCTTGCGCGTGCACTTTTGAACATTCAAGATGGTTTTAAGATCATTCTTTTAGTGAAATCTCTTCACCATGAAGTCTTCGCAAATTTTCAATTTTTAGTTCTAAGAAAAAATTGTTTTCCCTACTTTTAAAAATTAAAACATCAAAATACCTATTTTCATGAGATTTTTCACTTTTCTAGTTCTTCTACTTAGAGAATTTTTCTATATTTTTCCTTCCTAGGATACCTTCTTGAAGGAATATGCATTAATCGTATTTTTTTTTAAATTTAATTTTTTTTTCTAATTATACAGTACTCCTGAAAAAATCATGAGTATTGTTCAAAACCCTACAAAAAACGATTGGTCTTTCTTGCAATGACCTTCTATTTGCCAATGTGCATAATAAATAAGATGGACAATTATAGTCATTCTTGTTCCTCAAAAAATTCTTCCCTCATGCATATATTTTAGTTATGTCTGTTGGTCGTCGTGGTTGGCACTCCGCAGCCATTTAAGCTTCGTTCTAGCTCGTGCTTGGTTTCCAAGGATTCGTGGCTGATGTCCACGAAGGCTTTCGTCCTTTAGCAGAGGTTTGAATTCCCGTCTGTGTGTCTGTCTGTCTGTCTGTCATCTTCTACACTCTTCCAGTCGTCTTCGATTACTGAAGAAGCTATGGGGTTTCCGAGACCGATTGGAACGACATTGACCATTGTCTGTTTTAGGGGTTCTGTTATTAGAATGTCGGAGCTGGCTTGATAGAAATTTGAAACTAAGCTCTTAGTGTTCAACTTTGCGCAGGTTGCGTAAGTTTTCGCACCGGACTACTGCATTGCACCTTGAGGCATTAGAAGGAACAGAGGCTCCGCGATTACACCAGCATTGAGAAAAAAGGACAGGAGTCTGAGTGTGTCAGAAACCTTTGATTCGCACGCAAGGACAGTTAGCTGTTTGTATAGTACCCAGAGATATTGTTCATGCGGCATGTTACTATTGAAACGGTGACATCGGAGTGTTGAGTAGAATGAGAATCCCCGTGGTAGGAAGAGGGTGGGGGATTGAAACAGTATGTTTGGTGGTGGCATTGACTTTGTGGCTCACGCTCCTTGGATCATGTGGAGCGAAGGAATACAGTGATGCTCCGGCTGAAAAACAGATCTACATCGTCGTCTTTGAAGACATGCCCATTGTGACCTACGATGGGAAACTCTCCGGACTGCGCGGCACTGCCAAGTACTTCTCACAGAGATGGAGAAAAGCGCACAAAAGGTACACATTGGTTACAGCCTTACAGGTCTTGAACACTCGGGGTTCCTGACTAGTATTATTATTATTATTCTCGAGGGATTTTTACCGCCAGTCACTTGAGTCGCAATGATATGGGAATGCTTACCCTCAATGCTTGTATTCCATCTTAGGGCGCACATCTCGGATCTTGTGAAGAAATACAACGCGTACTTGATCAAGGAGCAGGACAAGATCCTGAGCGACTTTTTTGGATTCGAAAACTGYGAGAAAACGTACCGATACACGCACCTCGTCAATGGAGTGGCGCTCCCACTCACGGCCGACGAGGTGAAGACACCATTAACCTCAATGGAGCCCATCTCTTTACGYAGACGTAGCAATCGAGCATTGAAATTGGATAGCATATGCACATTATCTTGTACTTCTTTAGCGTTATGACGCTCTTCTCTTGAGAGCCTTGATTGAAGAGCTTTATTGTTCTAATCATGGAGGTGAGGTTATGTCCCTTATCGTGGAAGTAAAGCCTCATCAATGAAACTTTCATCCCTTGATTGACCTGAAATATCTCATTAACGAAGCTCCTGTTTCCATTACCTAGTCCACTTAAGCACCAATCTATCGCATCAAGTTCACATCTTTCTCACATCCCATGATGCATGTTTGGGACTCCAGTTTCGATAGCCTATTTAATTGCTGTCCTATTTGATGGGCAGGCCTTACGACTGTCGAAACTTCCCAAGGTGTTCCGAGTGCAGCAGAGTTACAGAGTGTCCAAATCCACGGTCCACACCCCGGATTACCTGGGGCTGCCCAAGGGGGTGTGGGCGCAAATGGGGGGTCCTGCTGGCGCCGGGGAAAATATGGTGATTGGAATCGTCGATACTGGGATTGACCCCACGCATCCCAGTTTCAGTACCGTGGGACAGAGGCCCTACGGCCCCATCAGGAAATACCGTGGCGGCTGYGACCTCGCCCGAGAGTTTCCTCGCGGCTCTTGCAATGGGAAGATCATTGGAGCTCGGTACTTCGCTGCAGCTGCGAAGCGTGACGGCGCATTCAACGCCAGTCTTCATTTCGCATCGCCGCTGGACGGTGATGGCCATGGCTGGTCAGTCCGTCTCTTTTTGAGCTCTGCACTTTGATAACTTCGATTTCTAGTGCAGTCTTCCTTGGATCAGTATAACCTCCTCATCTGTTACTCTGGCATGATTATGGCAAAAAAATCCAAAATTTCTCCTCTAAATCGTATTTAAATACACTAGATACCATGAAGTGTTATAGTCTTAACAAACTTCTTCATACCCACTCTCTCCTCTTCATTAAATCATGGGTTCATTCGTGTACCCTTTAATCTTGTACTAGTAATCACCTCTCGGTCGTTTGATGTGAAGCGATAAATCTTCACTTTGCAAACTAATAACTTCCTCGCTTGAATTCGATTATCGAAGTGTCCATTTTCTATAAGTATTTTGTTTTTGTCTTCTCCAAAGTGATGCCACTTATGCAGGGTTTACTGTATGTGTTTTCCTTGATTTCAGAGCTGTGAGCTTGGGGTTGACGAAAGCTGCTTATTGTTGTTATGTTGCAGCCACACGGCATCCACTGCAGCTGGAAACTACGGAGTCCCCGTGGTGGTCGATGGTGTCCAGTACGGCAAAGCAAGTGGTGTCGCCCCAAGAGCAAGTTGAGTTCTCTATCATAAAAGCACTCATGCTGGCAATCTTCCCCGCCACCCTCACATTCCATTCACCCCCTTCGCTCCCTGTAGGAGCTTCGTTTGACGGTGTGCATGCTTTTCGTTCTTGCAGGATTGCTGTCTACAAAGCCTTGTACCGCTTCATCGGAGGTTTCATCCCGGACGTGATCGCGGCGTGCAACCAAGCAGTCGCCGACGGAGTGGATGTGCTGAGTCTGTCCCTGGGTCCCAACAGTCCCCCAGGAGGCTCCTCCAGCACTTTTCTTAACGTGCTCGACATCGCGCTCCTGAACGCCGTGAAGGCGAATGTGCTTGTGGTGCAAGCCGCAGGAAACGGCGGTCCGTATGCGAAGACGGTGACTTCGTTTAGCCCGTGGGTGTTGTCGGTGGCTGCAGGGCAGGACGATCGCACTTTCCCGAATGTACTGACGCTCGGGAACCGAGGCGTGATCAAGGGAGTGGGACTGGCCCCCCCCACTGCCGGGGTGGGTCTCCACCCTTTGATTTCTGCGCAGGACGCCGTGGTCCGAACCGACCCCTTGTTGTCTCCCGGGGATTGCCAGGACGCGTCCTTGTATAACCGGAACCTCATCCGTGGCAAGATTCTGGTGTGCACGTACTCGTTTGATTATGTGTTTGGGGGAAGTACCTTGCAGCAATTGGTGAAGACAGTGCGGACGGTGGGCGCTGCGGGGGTGATCTTGGTGGTGGACTCGGATACTTCGGGTGGCAAGTTTGATCCCATTCCGATTCAAGTGCCGTTCGTCATCTTCCCAAATCTGGTCGACAGCACTGTAAGTTCGGGATTCTCACGCTGACCTAATTKCAGGACTCCGCACTTGTGAGATCCGAGTGTTTCTATACTCTACAGAGCCCAGAGCTCCAAATTGGGCTTCATGTTTTTTAGCAGTTTTGAGTATGTCATACAAGAACTTTCTTTTATGTT